>JAQZBX010075991.1:0-14511 GCA_029593785.1 Cabassous unicinctus
AAAAAAAATGGACAAGCCCTTAGCTAGACTGACAAATGAAAAAAGAGAGAAGATTCAAATAAATAAAATTAGAAACAAGAGAGGGGATACTCCTTATTTCTGACCCCACAGAAATAAGGAGTATCATAAGAGGATACTTTGAAAAATTGTATGCCAACAAGATGGACAATTTAGATGAAATTGTATAACAACAAGATGGACAATTTAGATGAATTGGAGGAATTTCTAAAAACAAAGGAGCAAGCTACCTTGACAAAAGAAGAAATAGAAGAACTCAACAGACCAACCAAAAGTATTGAGATTGAATTTGTCATCAAAAACCTCCCAGCCAAGAAAAGTACAGGACAAGATGGCTTCACAGATGAATTTTACCAGCCATTCTGGAAAGAACGAATACCAATCCCATTAAGCTCTTCCAAAAATTTGAAGAGAAGGAAACTACCTAGCTCATTCTATGATGCCAACATCACTCTAATACCAAAACCACATAAAGATGTTACAAGAAAACTGCAGACCAATCTCTCTAATGGACTTCATTGAAAAAATCCTCAAAAAATACTTGCTAATCAAATCCAACAACACATCAAACAAATTATACACCATGAAATATGGTGTTTTATCCCAGGTATATAAGGATGGTGCAACATAAGATCAATTAATTTAAAACACCACATTAAGAGTTCAAAGGGGAAAAAAAAATCACATGATCATCTCTATAGATGCATTCAAAAAAACACATCATCCTTTCTTGATAAAAACACTCCAATGTTCATTGTGGCATTATTCACAATTGTCAAAAGTTGGAAGCAACCCAAGTGTCCATCAAAGGATTAATGGACAACAAAATGTGGTATATACATATGATGGTATATTACTCAGCTGTAAGAAGGAATGAAGTATTGAAACATTCAACAACATGGATGAACGTGAAAGACATATTGAGTGAAGTAATCACTAAAAGACAAATATTGCATGAGCTAACTGACTTGAACTGAGGATATTGAGCATACTCTATCTCTGTGAGTATGATGATATATGGGGAAGGGTGCAACTGGGGCATGTTCCTATGGAATATGAATGTGTTCATGTGGTGATAGGGTGTTACTTCAGTGGGTAGAGACACACACAATAATCAACAAAATAAACTCCCATTCTGGGGAGTCATGCTACATTCTCAAATAGAGTGGCAAGAATCTCTAGAGTACATAGGCAGTGCCTAGTAAAAGAAAACAGACCAATACGCTCAGCCCTCAATTTTAAAGTTTTTATTTATGAACCTTATTGTTGTAAAATTGAAACTTACTGAAATGTGGCCTCTCTCTAAGCCAAACTCAGCAAATAAACTCACTACCTGCCCCTGGCTTCCCACAAATAAGCCTCCCTGGCACTGAAGAATTAATACCAAGAGGCAACCAGCAATGCATTCAGAAAAAGACCTTGATCAAAAGGGGGAAACATTAAATACAAAAGGGGGAAACATTAAATACAAAATAGTGTTTACAGCTAAGAGATTTCAAAGTGAGTCGGGAGGTCATTTCAGAGGTTACACTTATACACGTCAGGTGGATCTCACTAACTGTCACAGTAAACAAAGCCTCAAACAAGGGTACTCCAAAGGGCTCTAGAGACATCTGGACACTATAGGCAGGGCACACAACCCCATGAAATCCCATCAGTGGGCCTTACCTTGGAAGATACAATAATCTATTTTTCCAATGTGACAAAGTTAGACTCATTTATAAATTCCCTACACATGGTTCTTCTGCACCTTTTATTTGAACCTATACTTAGCACTATACCTGTTAAATATATGTCCCAGAGACTTAAATCTTCAGTATGTTCATATGCCAGTGAGCCCTGAATCCCAGCAGAGTTATGGCCAACACCTGCTCTCCAGTCCTTTGGACTTGCCCAGGACAAGTAACAAAATGATAATGGTTGTCAACACCCATCCAAAATATCAAAGAGTATCTACAACTGCAAACAAAAGATGGAACAGTTTATTCCATCTGCCCATAAGATCTAAGCCCCTTGTCAATCTGAAGCAGAGTGAGCATCACCATGCCAAAATCATCAAGATTAAGGAATGAACAAATATAAGGGGGGATTGCAACCATGGACAAAAGTAGACTTGTTATTACTGTAGTAACGGAAGAACTTGTAATAATAATATAAAGATAGTGGTTTTCAGAGGTTCTGAGGGAGGGGGTGGGAAGAATAGGTGGAACATGGGGCATTTATAGGGCATTGGAATTGCTCTGCCAATTGTTATTGCATTGGCGGATACTGGCCATTATATATTTTGTCAAAACCTGTAAAATTGTATGGTGCAAAATGTAAACCATAATGTAAACCATTGATCTTGGTTAGTAGCAATGCTTCAATATTTGTTCATCAATTGTAACAAATGTACCACACTAATGTAAGATGTTATTAATACCAGAATATGTGGGAGGGGAAGGAGGGGTGGTATATGGCAATCCCCTACTTTCGAAGTAACTTTTCTGTATTCTAAAACTTATTTAAAAATAAAATTTACTATGTGAAAACAAATTTGAAAACTAATGTTGATTACAAAATATTTTGCATATACTTACTATATATCTATAAATATCAATTTATTCCAACAAAAAAAGATATACAGTATTATAAGTGCTTTACATAAATTATTTCATTTTTATCCTCACAATAACCTTTTGAGATAGAAATAATTATTAAATGAGAAAAATATAAGCTGGGTTCACTTAAGTCACCAATTTAGGAAATTCTAAAGCAAGATATAAACATATATTTAGTCAAACTGGAGGTCATACACCAGAATCTATTCTCATCAGTATGCTACATTGCAAGGATCAGCAAAAGATGCTACCACCCCAGGTTAAATCCAGCAATTGCCTGTTTTGTAAATAAGTTTATATTGGAACACAGTCACACCCATTCATTTAGTATTGTGTATGGCTACTTTCAAGCTATAACATCAAAGTTGAGTAGTTGTGACAGAGACCATAGGACCTTCAAAGGCTAAAATATTTACTATCTGACACTTCATAAAAATTTTTTTGTTAAACTCTGTTAAGGTATATCCAATATGTCATTCAATTTTGTGAATTAAGTGAACGAATAGTTTTACTCTGATTTTGAAACCTGTACTGCACATAATATAAATAGTGTCTAAAATGCAAATGGATAGTCCCGATTTTTCTCATTGTTTTCCCACTTGGTATATGAGTAAAAATTTATCCTAATTTGTTACATTTTCTATCATTTTGATGAGTGCTTATAAGACCAAAGTGAGACTAGTTTGCAGTAGCCTTTGCTCCCTGATATTCTAGACATTCAGAATTGGATGCAGGGTGTATTGGACCTGCATGCTTATTACAATTAACCTTTCAAGATAGGTTCTTCTTAAATAGATTGAAAAATATTTATGAATTTGAAATATAACAAAAGTTTGGTAGTATTCTTTGGGGGTAATGACTTTAAATATATTTATTTTTTAATTATATTTTCTTACCAATTTCCATTTCAGAAGCTACAGAAAAACATACATTGTAAAATTGCTAATAAATTGTAGAGGGGTTGTGCAGCATATTTTCTTACTAATTTTAAGGGGGAGTTTTTCAACATTATTGTGAATCATAATTATGTCATTATATGTTATAAATATATTACATGTATTTACACTACATAATTAGACCTAATTCTAATTATGTAGATTCATGGTAATCAGCTGAAATTTGCTTTAAAAAACCAAGATAATTCCTCTAACAGATGCTACCTTAATAGAATATTAAGTTTGAGAAAAACCTCATGAAAATAAGAAAATTAATAAGTAATGATTAAACCTCTAACATGCAAGAAGAATATGAAACTATGTCACTGCTCTTCCAAAGCCTCATTATAAGAAAAACTGTTTGTTCGGAGATGCACTCAAAAATTTTGTAAATAGTGTTTTGTAAGACTCATCTCCTAAATTGAAAGAGAAAGCAATCCAATAAAAAGACATCCAAAGTTTTAAAGATTTGTTTTTGTTACAACATAAATACTTTCTTTTCAAAGCTCCTGATATAAAAACCTTTTTTAAAAAAATGTTCTAGTAACAAAGAGGTAAATAAAAACACTATTTCCCACTGGAATCCTGCTCTCTAGATGTTAAATCTAGCATCATTGCTGTAAATTGCTAGTTGTAGTCTTTGATTGACATGTTTACTCAGATAATGTAACAGTTTTTGTGAAAGAAATCTACTTAGTGTCTGGATGACATGAAACATGTTTCTTGTGGAAGGAAAAGCCCCAAAGTGTTCTTTCAAATGGGAGTCTTTTCTCTCCAAATCTTTCAAGCTGATAACGAATCGTGTAATTTGTTTTACTTCCTCATTTACCCAACATTAATAGTTCAATTGCAGTTTGCATCTAAAAATACTTAAAAAAAAAAAAAACAACCTTGGTGGTCCTGTCCTTGACTTTATTTCAGATTAATTTTCAGCTGCAGGTTGCAGAGGAGCCCATTCTTTACCAGAAGACAAGAAACCTGTTTAGTTGTCTCAAGTGCAGTCTGCTTTTCTTTTGGCTTTTAACCCAAACAACTTGCCAAAATGCTTTAAATGAAATAAAGTAAAGTACATTTATTTTTCTTCCTCTGTAAAGTAAATTCTACCATTTGAAGTTGCTGTAAATATCAAATTAACATGGTTCTGATAATGGATTTTTTTTTTTCAAAGAACCTTGAGCTTATGCAAGGGAACTTGCTCTCTACATGTCTCTGAGCTTTGAGGGAGCAGTAGAACTAGCTACTAGTCTGTTCCTAGTCATGGAAATGGAAAGGTTTAAGAAAAGTAATGATTCCTAACCAGAAAATAGTTTTGTAAGTTATTATGATGATTATTGTATGTAATTCAGTATCTATACTGTATTTGATTTTGCAGGAGAGATAATATGATACAAAGTTATTTGAAAGGGAACCTCCCAAATGGTCTTTGATATGTTGTGTGTATTACTGGCCCCTTCCTGGTTAATCGTTTATAAGCATTATCATATGTACAACCATTTTTGGTCATAAAGAAGCACAAAAGATGCCTTGTCCTCAATCTCCTTACAAATCATTCTTAGAGACTAAATCCATACTGCTGTCTAGACACAAAGGGAAATTTGCCTAATATTTGTTCTTGGCAAGTCAAAAACAGGGCAATATGAGATGATACAAAATGCAAAGAATTATACAGGTTTTAGAGGAAACTGTATGTTCCTGTGACTCTGTTTTAAACTACAGTGTAGCTTGTTTCTTTTTCACTGGAACCAAGACCAACATAAGACCACAACTTTTTTTTTTACATAAAAGTCTATGTTTTCTATATCCAAAAGTGTGTCCAAAGGTTCCAAAATAGTGCCTGGGGAGTAGGAGATGCTTGGTAAATACTTAAAAGTCACCTTTATTTCATTCAGTTTTTTTTTTTCTCTCATGCATTTATTTACGCCATGCAAGAATAGCATGTTAGAGTCTCATCAGGTGCTTAAAAGAGACCGAAGAGCAAGGGAAAGAGTGGGTTAAAATGACTAGGAAGAAACGGGCCAATGGATGAAATATGGTCCATTACTCCCCTTTGCCTTGTCCAAGGCAGGCATGGCTAATCAATCACAGCCCTCTTCCATGCTGAGCCTGGATGCAGCATCAGAATCCTTCTCAATACAGGTCTCTCATCAGCCACTACCAATCAGTTGGAATTGGCAAGTAATTCCAAACCATTTGCCATTGTTGGACTAGACCTTAAACAGAAGGTAGCATCTTATAATCATGACACTTACTTGCCTTTTCAAACTACCACAGTGTTTATTTTCCACTACCGATTTCATGTAGTTAATCTCATGAATTTAAAATGCTGACCTAGATGCAGTGTTATTTTTAGGTGCAATATCTTTAAAGAACAACTTCTCAGATTTCAGAGCCTTGATGCAAATTTCATTGTTCTGTTTCTGCAGTTTTACAGAAAAATGGGAATTTTGGGGGGAGTGATTTGAGATGCATCATTATCAAGAAAACCATAATATCTCTTTCCACTAAATCAGTGGTTCTTAACCAGGAGCAATTTTACCCAACAGGGGATATTTGACAATGTTTGGAGACATTTTTGGTTGTCACAACTTGGGGGAGGTGCTACTGGATCTCCTGGCTAGAGGACAGGAATGCAGCTACGCATTCTACAATGTACAAGACAGCCCCCGTAGCCAAATATTATCCAAACACAAAATATGAATAGTATTGAAGTAAAAACTCAGCTCTAAACTATGAAAACACTCATTTCTAGACTAGATGTTGAAGATGATACTTTTGTAACTGAAATTGTATTGTTAATTTCATTTGTAAGGGAGACTAAATATTAGCTTTAGAAAAGTGTAGTCATGCTCATATTTGAAATCTACCTTTGAGTCCAATGTCACCATTTTGATGAATAAGACATTCCCAAAGGACAGACTGTAGGATGCCAAGGAGCCTGCCTGGAGATTGCAGTTGAAACTCGAGATTGTACCTCTTTTTCATGACCAATGAATGACCAGATTGTGAGTTCTTTGATGTTTCAGTCTATATTGAATCTCACACTGAGAAACTGCTCTTGTAGTACAAGGTAGATTTCAAGAGTTCGCCATTTGTTTAAGTGTTGAGTTTAGTCTAGCAAGAGTTTTTTTCCTTCAATATTTTGGTTCTATCTGTCAAACAGCTCAGATTTTCGTTTATGAAGTATTCCCATTACCAGAGTAGTGAAGTTGCACTAATGAAGTGATGATAGGAATGAGACAGTTTTCTCTTATACACTCACCCCCAAACAAAACTTTGCTTTTGGGGGATTCAATCCACCATCCCTTCCCTGCCCATTGTCAACCAGGGATATCACGGGTCTTTTAAACTAAATGATTCTGGAGACACACTGGCTGAGAACATTTCATATTAACTCAAATATATAAGCCTTAATAAGCCAATTTCCCATTCAGTTTAATCTATTTTCAGCAGATCAAAATAATTAAAAATGCTAACAGTTATGGTAATTTTCAATACACTGTGAGAGAAACAATTTAGATAGCACCTTCCCAAGGAATCTATATTTGTATAAATGCTGATCAAGAATATTTGTTCAATTTTATACAAATCAAACATGAATAATTTCTTCCATATTATTCCTTCCATTGTTGTGTTTTCCTTCTATCTAGTTATCCATTTGCCGCTGGCATGCTGCTCTAGGAAGATTTGATTAAAATCAATAAGTTATTGGGAAGATGGCAATTAGCAGTCTTTCACCTATAATAGCATTGTCTGTTAAGCTTCCTTTGTGTTAATCACAATATTTTAGCATGACTCTCCCATCCAGCCATGCACATGCAATTTAATGAAATGGAAGGTTTAAAAAGCATCCTCAATTTTTGAGGCCCTGAAAATCTGCTTCTCTGGTTTTCACTGTATTGATGGGAATGCCCGGCTTTTCTGCAGTATATCAGAACCCTTGGCTCCTTTGAGAATTTCCCAGTTTTAAGATCTATAAAATATTTCCACAGTTTAGACTGCATAAACTTCATGTAGGTTTGATGTAGCATAAAATGATAGATTTGTAGCATAGATTTGTTTAACTATTTCAAAGTAACTTGATTGCTTGATTGTAATGGGTAATTGGCATGTAGAAGTTCTTCACTTTAGCTGTATGATATTGAGCAGTAAATGCCTGGGCTAAATAGCCTGAACCTTGACTAATGCCCCTTGACAGCAAGTAATGATAGTCAAAGTCTTCAATTAAAATGAGGTCATGGAACCCATCTTTTAAAATTTGTTATCATTTATTTCTTTGTTCTGAAGACTTATTAGTTCATTTTAGTTACTCTTTCCTTGGAAGAAATACATACACACACACACAGACACAATACTTGCTATTAAAATGTGTTCATTAGAAGGGCTGCTTTTATCCAAACATTTTTACAAAATGACAACTGCTATGAAAAAAAAGACACTTGAGCTAATAAGTGAAGTGAATATTGTTTGCTTTACACCTATAACAAAGATCCAAATGCATAAATTTACTAATAATGCTCTATTTAGAATGTTAGTACAGAAAGCAGCATCAAAGTGTGTAGATAAATAAATAGTGGCCATTTGTAAACATTTTGATTTCTTAAGGAGTAGCCTATTGGTTTATTGTCCAATACTATAAAACTTGGGATGTTTGCCAGGTAGTACCTATAAAAATGTAAAGTCACAAACTAGGATTTATAAAGTGTACAACGGAAATGTGGAAATGGGTCTAACCATCAAGGAATATATTTAAAAACCAAAAGAAGTAGAGGGATAATGAAATCATATGAATCATTTAAAGGAACTCAATTTAAAGGAAATGAGAAATGGTAAGATAAATTAATTTGATTTTTAAAAAACTATAATGTTCAAATTATTTGAATAATTATGCAGTATATCACTGCATTCACCTATGTAGACACAGCCTAAAATAAATGAAAAGACTTTAAACACTCAAACTTGCCCTAGCTCATTTTGTTATTATTTTTAAATATTTTTATCTATAAGCCAGGAAAATTGCAGGTACTTGATGTCATTTTTAGGCATCTGATAAGTTTAAAGGACTATTTTAAAATAATAATGGTTCTCTTATTAGACTCAAAAGAAATTTGGACGATTTTTTTTCTAACAAATATCTTAAAGTTTTATTTACACAATCTTTTAGAGAGTTCTCATATTTTAATCAATGTCAACAGCACCTGTACAATAACACAAATTTGTTAAAATGAAAATAATTATTTCATTTGACCCTCTTAAGCATTTGAACTGAATGATTTTTTTTCCAAAACTATATTTTATGGAAATATTCTACCAAGTGATAAAATCACAAGTCTTTTTAATACATAGCTTACTGTTAATTTACATTTTGAAAATATAGTAGTTTTAGCATCGACTTCAAAAGAACAGTGGGGTTTTATTGATAGTGAAAAAGAGATTCAGGGAGGGCTTTGCTGGCTTGACATCTTACGTAGATGGTTTTGTTTCGTTACTGCAGAGCTATTCTCTTCTATTTTTATCGTATATGGTCCCCAACTCCACCTTCTTTCATAAATAAGAGATTTAAAAACAATTAAATAATCCAGTTAAGCATTTTACCACGACACTCTACTGTGCATTATTTCATCAGTTAATCGAAATATATTTGTCCTGGTGGTGATTTAGATCCTAGAGGGGTGGAGGTCACCAGATGATCAGAAGGGCTGCACTTGCAACATGTGCATACCCATATGGCCCGTGGGAGATACCACAGTGCAGGCCATTGGCAGCACAGATACAGGCAGGATGGAGGAGGCTCAAGGGAGGGCCCTAGTAGGGGCTGGGAACACAGTGAGAGGTGAAGGGACAACAGATAAAATTGTTGCCCAATTTGCATTTTGCCTTTGGCACCTGTGTTGCTTTTAAATGTGCAAAACAACAACAACAACAACAAACAAAAACTATGGGGATTCCTATGTCTTATGTCTATGGTTTCTGTTAATGTATCTCCTACTTGGGGCTGAGGAATGTGAATTCTAACCTACATCTTTGTTGATTCAGATGCAGATGATCCAAAATCCACAACTTGAGATACACTGACCTAGGGACAACAGAAAATCCATGTCTTCTGCCATGTTAAAATCCATGTCTTCTTCCCACATGTTACAGTTTGGCCGCCGCTGGGTCAGTATTATTGCTACCAAGTCAGAAATGATTGGATGATTTGCTCAGTGTGATTGGCTATACTAGAAACCTCACTAGAAATGGCATGGGTTAGGCTCAGTTCCTCAAAGTTCTTCAAAACATTGTGGCATGTTTTTGATGGGAGTCTATTTTTGAAATGTCAGAACTCTATCAGACCCAGAGTCAGATTAAGGGGCAGGATACTTAAGCAATTGTCTGGAGCTCCTCTCTGTAAGAGGCACTAATATATCACTGCAAATGCAATGAGATGGAGAAAAGTGTATTCTCTAGAATTCTTCTGTGGGTGAAAGAATAATTTGATTATCTGCTTGAGAGATGGAGGTAGCTGAGATCCCCAAAGTGAATGTTTGAGTAACAATGGTAGGCCCTTCATCTCCATTCCAAGGAAGGAGGGTCTGGTTGACTGAAAGAATTTTATTTTGAGAGTGGGTCATGATACTTTGAGGGCAGAGATAAGCCTCTTGTGACAATAAAGGAGAGAATGAATGCTACTACCAGCTGTCCACCTTCTCAGACCTTCTCTCACCCAGCATTCAACCTCCTTTCTAGATAAATGTTATAAACATGTATCGGGTATATTAATTTCAATATGTGAAAATTAGTAATTATGGGTGCCCATGTGTGGTACTGAGCCTTTGATCAGAATTCCAGCTGTGTTTTAACTTGCCTTTCGACGCATTCAGATGCTTGCTAAAATCTGAGAATCACTGCCTTAGAGCATGATTCGTGATTTCAGATGCAATTTCTTTCCTCTGAGGAATGAAGCAGTTTCCCAATCCCATAATCTTGGCTGAATTAGTGGTATTTGCCAGGACCTGCTTGACTTCCCTTGGGAGTAGTTGCTCTCCTCTCCTTCACAGGACAAACTTCCAAGGTGCCAATATTCTAAGCACAATGGCCCTTTCATGGACATTCATCATTTTTTCAGGAAGCCGACATGGCTAGAGAACTGTAGGTTAGGGGTAAGAATTATATACAACAATGTCAGAAAGCCAGGTACTGACCAGGTCATGGCCTTGTTGGTCAGGATTTGGTGTCTTGGTTTTATGCATAATGTAATGGGAGGACAGTGAAGAGTTTTAATGAGAAAGGAATTTTTCATAATCATATTTAGACTGAGAAGAATTACCATGATGTCAATTTGGAAAATGGATTGTTGGGAAGCGGGAAGGCAAGTAAAGAGGGTAAAAAGGATGGAATTTGCTGATGGATTAGATATGGAGGATGAGAGGAATTAAGGGAGATTGTCAGATTTCTGGTGCTGATCCTGGGATGGGAAAAACTGGGAGAGGAAATGATCTTAGGGAAGAAAGACAGACATCTTTATTGTGTTCATGTTCTCTTCCAGCTCTAACAGTCTACAAGCCCAAACAATCACTGAAGCCCAGGAGGATTAAATTTTTTCAATCTCCCTCCCCTCTCAGTAAAATAGTTATTGATGTTGTCTCTTACTCTCTCATTCTCTCTTTCTCCTTCTCTTTAGCCATGTATGCTGCTATGTAATATACATATTTTATGAAACACATGTAAAGACAGACTATAAAAGAATGAGATAAAATATAATTATACATAAAGGTTCTAATATTTTCTTATTTGCCCCAAATGGATTAATTTTTTTATATTCCATGCAGAGACCACTACCATAGAGATTCAAGTGCATAACTCTGGTACTGAATTGGCATAGCCTTGTGATCTATTGCTCACATTTTCAGAAGGTCAAAAAGTAGTTATTTATCCATATCACTAGAATAACTAGATGGAAAAAACCTTTAAGATCAAAAGCTAGGTTCAATCTAGTATCCATCCTCCCTCTCTGGGCAGGCAGCTTGATTTTTAGGGCCCTGCATTTAAGGATCAATGTTAATAATGTCTCAGCTACTAAATTAGAATGTGACACTTTCAGAGATATAGGCACTCTTTCTTGTGGAACATCTGATCTCTTGATTTTTGAGGTTTTCTAACTTCAACATAATTGTAATAAAGTGTGATCCTAGTAACAAGGTCAAGAACCAGTTGTTAAGTGTCTAGTCCCTTTTGTAACTTTATTGCCACACTAAGAAATGTTTATTAGGAGGCCAATTAATTTCTCATTTACTAGTAATTCTCAATGCTTCTCTGTTATTTATTCAACAAATATTTATTGTCTGATCTATGTGCCAGTAACTGTTGTTCTAGGCATTGGGAATATGGTGGTGAATAAGTTGTTCAAAGTTCATGCCACTTGGGAGCTTTCATTCTAGTTAAATATAGAAAACAAAAAGAATGGAATGAATATATAATTTCAGAATGTGATATGTGCCCTTAGGCAAATAAAAAAAAATGAAAACAAACCCAGAATGATGCAGTAGAGTGGGACTTGGTGGTGGGAATCCCATGGCCACATAAGGGGAGGAGATCAGGGAAGTTCTATCTGAGGAGGAGATATTTGATATCTGAATGAGGAGGAGGAAGAGGATCTGGTCAGCACTCAAGAGGCCTGGGGGAGGCTAAGTCAACAGAAAATACAAAGTCCTTGAGATCAATAGCCAGTTTGACTTCTTCAAGGACAAATAGCCATTGTGGAGATGGTTGTAGGAGACTTGGAGAGCTAAGAAGAAGCCAGATCTTGGGGGTCTTGTAGGCCATGGTAAGGAGGCTGAACTACATCTGTAGAGAAAAATTTTCCTACTTGTTACATAGCTTGCAATAGAATGGCAATCCTGTTTGGCAAAATGATTTGGGTTCCTCACACAGCAATATACATGCAAATGTTTTTGTTCATTCAGCAAATATTTTTTGATTGTCTCTGACATACTGAGGTATTTGAAAACATTAAAATGATAGCATCACCATCCACCATCACCGCTACGCTGAGAACATGATTAACAGCTTTGAATTATATATTTGAATGGGGTTAAAAGGTGAAATTTTAGGTTGTGTATATGTTACTAGAAGAAAAAGTGAAAAAAAAATAAATTATCTAATAAAAAAAGTAAAAAGAAAATGAAAAGGAGGGAAAAAGATAGTGTACTGAGAATTTACAATCTTTTGGAAAATTGATATGTAAACAAATATGAACCACGGCAGGAGTGTTTTAAAACTACAGCAGAATAAAGAAAGCCAAGTCTTGGTGTACCTGGGAGAATCTGAAAAGGCTTTGTAAACAATAACACAGGAAAGGACAATGGGAGTTGGACAAAGGAAGGCGGGGCATTCTGAGCAGTATGAACAGCTTATGCAAAGGCAAGAAGTATATAAAAAGAATGCCTAAAAAATGGCTAGAAGTTTCTAAGAGTAGAAAAAGAGAACATGAGAGAGGAGCTGTGACTGAACTACAGCCTGATTTTCATGCTAGCAAATTGAGATTTATTTTTCTATTCTATACTCCTATAGAGAACTATTAATCTGCATTTTAAATTTTTCATGTAAATTTTACTAAAACTGAAGTATGAGAATTGAAGCTCATCGCTTAGAATCCTTTAAGGTGTTTTGAGCTGGATGCTTACATGGTCATACTGACATGCAAGCTCCTTCTGGAGGCAGCATGAAAGATGAAATGAGGGTGGCATGACTGGAGGGAGGAGAGTTAAGAGACAATTGGAACATTTCCAGCAAGAGATGATATGGTTCTGAACTAGGCAAGAAGAAAGAGGTTTGAAAGAAAGGGGTGGAGAAGAGAATAGGTCACAGGAGCAAGGAAAGGGTACTAGGGACAAGACAGGTGGGAAAGATCTTTCATATGAGTCATAAAATGAAATAATTTTAGGGACAGAACGTATCTTGTGGATCAACTACATGCTTACACAAAGGAGGAGAGTCTAAATGCCTTGTCCAAGTTTATAGAGCTAAGAAAATTTACAACCCAAGATCCAAACTCTCTATTTAATGGTGTCTTCACAAAATTGCACTAAGTGGCTTCAAAGGGAGTGTCTTAGGTCATATTCCTCAGCAGTAGACCCTAGTTGAGGATTCATGTGCAAGTGAGATTTTTTTTTTTAAAGAATGTGCTCCCAGAAGACGATAGTAAGGGAATGGGAGAAGCTGGAAAGGGAACAGGAGGGAGGCAGCAGACATGCACACTCAGGCAAAGTTCCTTGAGTTTAGCTTAAGCCTGATCCCCTAAGGGAGCTCTGAAGTATAAGCGATTTCAAAAGGAGGCAAGGGGGCTGGAGGTTTAGTACTCCTGCTTCTGTCAGCCACTGGTTAAGGACCACACAGGGGCAATGCAAACCCCCATCACTTCAGGTTCTTCTTGTGTTGACACAACAGGCTTCCATAGCCCAAGAGCAAGAGCAGTCCTTAAAATAAGAGTTGCTACTGTCTCCACCTCTCTGTTACGGGGCAGGGAGGGGAGAGGCAGTCGAAATACAGGGGCTTTTTTGGAACTTGGGTGTTGTCATGAGTGGCATTGTGGTGACAGATGTAAGCCATTTTACATCAGCATATACCACGCAGAACTGTGTGGGAGAGAGGGTGGTCTATGATGTGAAATGTGGTCTATGCTTGGTGGCAAAGCCCCAGGATGTGTATATCCATTGTGGGTGATGTACCACACTGATGAAGGATGTTGGTGTGGGATGTTGTGGGAGGTGTGGGAGGTGGGGAACATGGGAATCCTTGTAATTTGTGAGTAATAATTAGGTAATCTAAGCACCTTTAAAAATATATATATATATATAAAATAACATTTATGTAAGAAAATAAATACACATATATGCATATATATTTATATATCATTTTACAAATATTGGTATGTACTGTGAAAAATCTTGATTTTTATGAACAATAAAAAAAAAAAACCA
>JAQZBX010075992.1:0-14509 GCA_029593785.1 Cabassous unicinctus
AAAAAAAAAAAAAAAGCATGTCCTTGAAGGAAGCAGGGTCTCGTGCAGAGCAGGGTCTGGTTCTAGTGGCCCCAAGTGGAAGAGGACGGAGTGTGAGGGTGACAGCCCCACGGGGCTGGCGGATGCCGGCCCGGACCTCCAGCAGGTCACCTCTCTGCCCCGAGACTCCCTGTCCCCAGAGCACAGACGGGCCCTGAGCAACGCCATCCCAGGGCAGTAGGGCCGGAGTGGGCCCGGGTAGATCTGCAGGACTGCACGGATTTTGGTGACGCCTCCCCATTGAATCGCAGATGGCGCCAGCCTCTTTCAGCATTTCCTGGATTCCTACCAAGTCATGTTCTTCACGTTTTTCGCCCTGCTGGCCGGGACCGCCATCATGATCATAGGTGAGGCAGGTGGCGCTGTGCCGCCCCACCCCGCGTGCCGTCCCCGCACCCCGCCGCTCTAACCGGCCGCGCTGTCTTGCAGCCTACCATACGGTCTGCACACCCCGAGAGCTGGCCGCCCACCCAGCCTTCTCTCCCAGAGCCAGCCCCCGGCACAGCCCCAACTGTGAGTAGCCACCCTGCGTGCACACCCGGGAAGGGCGGGGGCCAGAGAAGACAAGACTTTGGGTGGGGGGATCGTTCCCTGGGCTCTGAACCCCAAGTCTTAGCAGGACTGTCTCTGGGCAAAAAGAGTAACTGGGGTCTGAGGCCCAGAGGATAGATCTGGGAACCATTCGGGGAGACAGTGAGTGCCCTAGATTCCAGTCCTGGATAAGGAAGGGCTCATCCTCAAGCAGAGCCGTGCGGGGTGCGGGGGGGGCTGGCAGTGAGCTCTATCTCTGCAGGTGTGCAAGTTGGGACCGGATTCCCACTTGCCAGGGCTGCAGCAGAAGGGATCTCAGCACCCTGGGGTTGGACTGACTCAGGTAGGGTGATTCTGGGTGGTCACGGCGAGGGATTTCCCTGATGGAGAAGAATGGCAAAGCTTATTTCCTTCAACAGCCTGCTTGTCTCTGTGGTGACCCTGCACAACTCTTAAGTGGTGTCCTCTGAAACTGTGCAGTGCCCGGCCTGAGAAACTGTACATGGCACCCTTTATATCTCCCGATTCCCCTGCTAGGGTTCTCTCCCCTCAACAAGGAATTCTTGAGGCGGTGTCTGTTAACCCTTCGGGCACCAGGGCAGGCTCCAGAGGGGTCTTTGAAAGAGGATGCAGTTTTGTGTGTTGATGCATGTTCCAGGGTAACAAGATTCCTGCAGGCAGAATCCCAGCCTTCCTCCAGGCTGCCTAAAGCCTAGGAAAAGCCATGGACAGTTCAACAGCTCGTGTTCCTTTCAACTCTGATATTTTTTCCAGCTGTTCTTGCAGTGGTTTCTCACTCTTTCAAACCGCATCGCCAAACACTCTCCTACCTTTGTTTGTTGGACCCACACCAGAGTCCCTGCATTGTCTCCCAAACACTCCATGTACTTCGGCACACCCTGGGGTCTTCGGGTGTGCCCGAGATGCTGTTCCCTCCCAAATGATGTTCCCTCCATCTTCGTCAGCTGGGTGCCTCCTTCTGAGAACAGAGAGGCTTCTGCCTTATGTGTTCCCGTAGACAGACACTGCCACAAATCCTGAGACCTGTGACTTGTTCTCCCTGGCCGAGGTCAGAGGTCCTGCCAGCCCTCCCTGGGCACCCAGCAGTCACCCCTCCCATATTGGGGCCCTAAGCTCAGCAAGCCCCCCATGGTTTCCCCTCTCCTGGCCAGCGGTGCCTGGGGCATCCTAGATGCACAGCAGGCACTTCACAGATGTTTGTCTTGCTCCAGACACTGATGACTATTTGGAAGGAGGAGAGCTCCCTTTTGCTCTGTTGGTCACCCGGTCTCTCTTTCCACTCTAGATCTAGCTGCCTCATCGCCAACATCCTTCAACGCACTGCCCCCTGGCCGCAAAGCCAGCCCTGCCTCAGGGCTGTGGAGCCCAGCCTACGCCTCCCATTAGCCAGCCGGGAGCCCACAGGCTGGCACCTTGGGGACAGCCACGGAGACCTGCACGTCCTCGAGGACAGTGAAATGCCTGCTCCGCTCACCCGGCCGGCTAGGCTGTCTCCTGTTCTGATGGCGCTATAATTTAGACTGTGCTCATTAGCTTATTCTTACACGTAGGGCTTTAAAAGTTTTGTTGTTGGCTTTTTGTTTTGTTTTGCTTTAGACTCTTGCAAAGCTAAGACTTTTTGGCTCATTCCTTTATGCATGGTTGTCTAGAGTTTCTGGACCAGATACATTGTGCTTTTATTTTCCTCAAGTTGCTAAAAATCACTCCCTTCTCAAAGCTTTGAGCAGTTACAAGCTCTGTTCAGAGGTTATCTGTAGCTGATGTTACAGCATTGGTCTCAGGGAAAGGGTTTCTTAATTGTGTTTTTTTGCGGGGGAGAGGGGCATTTTTTTGCCTGTGAAAACTGACTTTTCCCCCAATCCGGCTGCTGCTAAGAAATTAGGGGAGTGGATGGGCGTGAGTGTCCTGTGTGCTGGAGGACGCCTGTCCCTTCCCAGCCAGCCCCTGCACACGAAGCCTCTGGAATGCATTGCCCAGGAAACCACCTCAATAACTTAGCCTTACCGTGAGACGCTGAAAATCACGTGAGAGTTAAGAATCAGGCTTTTCCCCCTGTCTTTTGGGCCACTGTGAATGTACTGTCTGCCCTCTGTGTCTCTGTGTTCTATAAGCTGTTACATCACCTCGTGGACTTGGCTTCAGCCCCAGCGGCCCCGCCTGAGTGGGGGTCCGCCAGGCTCTCCCACTCCCGCCTTCTCAGTAGCACAGGACATCCAGAATTGTCGCTAGGGGAATGTCCTTGAGCTGGAGATGGGTATCATCCCGTCTCTTTAAGAAGCCGTTAAGTTCCACCTTCTCACAAGGAGCCAGTGTTACTCGTCCCTCTGTTTTCTACCACACGCCCGAGAACCTCTGCAGACCTGAGCCTCTGCCCTGCCCCGTGCGGGAGACGGCCTCGCCAGCGGTCAGCTCGCCAGGCCCCAGGGCCCTCCAGGCAGCTGCCCGGCAGGCCCCAGCCCCCAGCCTGGGACCCTTGAGGTCTGGGGGCCGGGCCTGGGGGCCCCCGGGAAGAGATTCTTCAGAACATGGCCCACCTCTGCTCTATGGCTGAGGAGACGTTCTGCTCTCAGGAAGATCTGGACAGTCACTTCCCCCATGTGACTCTGAAGACAAAGTGAGACTCCACTTCAGTCCCCTGGGGGACTGGGCTAGGTGATTAATTTTCCTAAAGCTGGAGAAAGGAAGAATTGTGCCTTGCATATTACTTGAGCTCAAACTGACAACGTGGATGTAAATAGGAGCATTTCTACCCGGTGTATTTAATAAAGCGCTATGTGATTTCTTAAGAGGAATGCGATTGGAATTTCATGCCTCCCGCCTGGGAGTCACCCAGGCCCCCGGGGACTCTGCTGCCGCTCTGCAGATTTGGGGAGCAAATCTGCTCTTCTGCCCTTCGAGCCTTCTGCACCGCCCCTCTGTCCTCTCCCTGGCCACCCAGGCCTCCCCTCCCCGCTCAGACCAGCGGGGTGCCCGGGGCAGGTGGCCTTGATGTGCTCCCAAGGCTGCCTCCGGGCACCTCCAGTGCCCTTCCCTGTTGGAGGGGGCTTGGCTGCAATGCACAGGTCAAGGTCACAGTCCCCAAAAGACTGACCCTCCCCAGACACCAGCTGCTGACCAACTGGCCACACATTCCGGGGTTCCCAGCACTCCCTTGGGTTCGAGAACTCAGTAGAATGACTCACTGAATCAGGAAAGCACTCTGCTTACTTTTCATTATAACACAACAGGGCCTGAATAGGAAGGAGCCCAAACGGGCAACACACTGGGCAAGGTAAGGGGGGGTCCCCAGATGGGACGCTCCCAGTGTCCTCTGCATGTGGGGTCAGGACGCAGCACCCTCTGGCAATCAATGCCTACTGTGAACCAGGGGAGCTCACCCCACCTTTGAGCTTCAGGGTCCAGAATTTGTCCTGGGGTCTCGTTCCGCAGGCATGTTCAACTGAGTCAGCACCCACGTGGTTGAATTCCACCCCCAGCCCCTTCCCCTCCTCTCCCCTACATTGGCTTACAGGAGGTGGCTCCACGCTCCAGTGCTCTAACCACATGTTGGTCTTCGGCCCACCCTCAGTCATGCCCTCAGCAAAAACTAGCAGGTGTGGTCCACTAGGGACAACACGCCCATCCTCAAGAAATTCCAAGGATGTAGTGGTTGCTCCCCAGGAGCCTGAGCCAAGGCTAATCCTCTTTATGCCAAACAGAGGACAAGGCAGCCTGTCCACACCAGGCCCCCCTTCTCTGGGGCATCTCTTCCCCTCTGCCAGCTCCTTCTTTCCCGGCACCATTTAAACATGTCTGACTCTTCCTCTCAAGAAAGAAAATCTCCCTTCCCAGCCGCCACCCCACGTCAGCTTGCTGGCTTTCAGCCATCAACTCCCACCCTTTTCTGAAGCTGGTTCCCCTCTCGTTGGCTTCTGCAGTTCTGGACTGCAGGCCACTCCTGCCGCCTTCAGCTCCCCTGTCCCCAGTGCCTCGGCCTCCGCCCCGGCTTCCCAGCCCCTGCTTTCCATGCTTGGCACACTGGCCGGTGCCATCTGAGCATGCTGCTGCCTGACACTAAGGGAGGCCGTTCACAGGCTAGAAGCAGATGCCTCGAGAAACTGAGCACTCGCCCGAGGCCAGCCGGTTGGCAGAGACCATTGGTCCCCCAATATCCTTAGCCTCCCTCCCTTCCTCTGGACCTTTCGGGGGACTCCACCCGGGGAAATTGGCAGAGCCACAGAGCCTTCCCACCAGCCCAGGGCAGCCTGCACTGACCGCACAGAGAAGTAAACCAGCTCTCTCAAGCCACTGCTATTTCGGGGACTTCTGTCACAGCCACATCTAATCCCAACTGATTTGGTGGGCAGAGCCAGAAGGCAAGCCCCCATGGGCTGGCCCTGCTCTGCCCCATCCCCTCCCCACTCCCACCCCTCACCCCCCAGGTTAGGGAGGCCTCCCGCTGGCTTCCCTGTCTCAGCCTCTCCTTTTCTCGGCCATTCCTGTCCTGCTCCCAGATCTGACCACAGCAGCCCCCTGCTTCAAGCACCACCACAGCCCCCTACCTGCTCCCTCCTACCTGATGGCCCTCATGCCCCTCCACTCCCCTCTCCCTTCAAACCCTTTGCACTCACCCTGTAAATGGTAGCTTCCCAGACAGGCTCTGCCTTCCTGACATTCCCTTCACGTCTGTTCTTTGTCCCCCGGGGCCTCTGTCTCCAGGCGATCCCAGAAGGAAAGTGGAAACTGTCCGCTGGCCCCCCACAACCCGCTTTCTTTAAGATCAGACAGAGCTGGGGTCCAGGCCTCCCTCCACGCCCCCCTGCTTGCCTGTACTTGGTCTAGCGTTTTCTCCTCTGTGAAATGGGCACAGCCACGCCTGCAGAATTATAGTAAGAAATATATTCAGTAATGTGTGTGAGGCCGATAGCTGAGCAACGCTTGGTGAGTGGGGGTTCCTCTCCCAGGGGAAGTGGCTGAACTGACAGAGAGGGAAGAGAAGGGAGGAGAGGCTCCACATGGACAGAAGGAAGGCAGGTAGCGTGCAAACCCACAAGGACCTGGAAATGGGGAATGGGAGAGGACAGTTTGGGCACCGATGGCTTGAGGCAAGAATGTCAATTTTAGGACTCGTAACCCCTCTTTGTTGTGACCTGCCCAGTTTGAGAGGCTAGATACAGAAAGAGCCATGGCTCTCCTGGCCGGGAAATGGGGAAGATGCTTCGCTCACAGATGAGCTAGTCGATGTAAAATGCTGTGTCCGTATGTGCCTTTGGAGCTGGCAGGGACAGCTCCAAAGAAATCTGGCAGGGACAGCGGGTGAGTGGGAGGGAGGGTGCTCCCTCAGCCCCCTGGGCTTCCTATCATCACGGCATTTCCCATGCTATATTGCCACCACCTGATCCCCCACTAGCCCTCCTAGGCTGGGACCTCCGAGGAATGAGGTCCACACTTGTTTCCCCTATGTTTCCCCTATGACCGAGAGAATCTTCAGCTGATGTCAAGTGCTCATCACAGGGTTTCCCTGACACGCAGTTAGCTAGCACTCAATGAACGTCAGCATTGCTCTCAGGCAGGCCCCCTCAGCAACACAAGATGGCTGCCAGGATCTTGGCATCACATCACATCCAGACATGGCAGTGTCCAGGAGGAGTGGAGAGACCAGTGCTCCCTGTCTCCTTCTAAGGACCACAGACATCTTTCCCAGAAGGCTCCTCAGCAGACAGCTCCCACCATATCCATGACTGGCGCTGGCTCTCGGGGCCATTCCTGGCCCACAACTGGTGAGGGCAACAGGGTGGTCATGTCCATGTGCAGTAACCTTAAAGCCAACTGGATGTCAGGAAGTCAACCTTCTCAACTTCCTTCAGATAAAAATAGAAAGGACTCCGCATTGGCCTGACTGGTTTTCTCTCTGAAGGTGCTGATTTTTTCCCCCTTCACCCATCTTGGATATTCCAAGGCTTCACAGGGCTGGAGCGATCCCCAGGTACCCAGGTTAGCTTTATTCTCCCCAGGGGTGACCACTGCTTTAAAGCAAATGCACGTGCTGCCAGAAGCAGCCAGCCCCTGCCAGCCCGCCACCTGTATCCAAAGTGATGCATTTCCAAACCCAGAGACACACAGCACTGTTCAGCTTTCTGTTCCTAAACGAACCGAGTGACTTTCACTTTTTAAAGGGTGCTAAAAAATGCTCTTAGCACCATTTAGCACTAAAAATATATTGCATATAGATTTTTATTTTCTCCAGAATCCCCAAGTTGGGCCAAATATTCACTACTAACTCTCTCTCTCTCTCTGGCACAGCTTTGGGCATTCTGGAAATGTTACATCTCGAAGTCTGATATTCCAGTCTAGGAGAGAGCCCAGAACATAAGGCACATGGGGTGGGTAGCAAAGGTCGAGTCTACGTAGAAGTTAGAGATCAGGTGACCATAATTCCAGGCACACTTTGTCCTGGGGCTGGAGAGAAATGATTTGCCTCTCTGCAAAAGGGCACTCTGACCATCTTCACAGCACCCAGAGCAGCTCCCAGCATGAAGCAGATAATACATTTTTATTCCCATCTCTTCCACGTAGTCACAATTCCTACTAGAGGCAAAGTATATTTCTCTGCCCAGTTGAAGTTGGGCTGCTTCGGCCAATAGGATGTGGGTGGAAGCAGCAGTCTGTCCGCCTAGCTTTAAGAGGCTCACCCGTCTTGTGCTTCTACCATTGACAAAATCATGGGGAAGCCCGGGTAGGTGCTGGCCCAAGGAAGAGGAAAGACACCTAAAAGGGACCAGAAACAAATCTGCCATCCCAGACCAGATGACCTGCAGACACATGAACCTGATAAGAACTGATGATTGTTTAAAGTCACTGACTGGGAAGCAGGTGTGGCTCAGTGGATAGAGCCCCCGTTTACCATATGGGAGGCCCGGGTTCGCGTCCCGAGGCCTCCTTGTGAGGGCACGCCGGCCTGAGCGGTGCGGTGGGCTGATGCAGCAACCTCACGGCAGGAAGCGGGTGTGGCGCAATGGATAGAGCACCCGTTTACCATATGAGAGGCCCGGGGTTCACTTCCCGGCGCCTCCTTGTGAGGGCAGGCCAGCCCGCGCAGCGCCATGGGCTGATGCGGCAAGACCTCACAGCAAGGGGGAGATAAGCAGACACAGAGAAGACACGCAGCGAATGGACACAGCAGCACAAGCAGCAAGGGGGAGGATAAATAAAATAAATCTTTAAAAATAAATAAATAAATAAAGTCACTGACTTTTGGAACTGTTTGTTAGGCGGCATTATTGCAGCAATTGCTAGTCAGCAATTACACTTAAGGGAGATTTTCTGTCACTTGTCATGCAGTCTGAATTGACATAGCGAGGTCCAAAGGGTTGGGGGGGGCTGTCCTCCCTTCTTCCCATCCAAGGACACAGGGCTGAAGCCTATGCTTTCCTGGGCCCTTCTGTTGCTGCCCCCCTGGGTGTCCCTGGCCTCCAGGCTGGCAGAGTCTAGAAGGGTGGACAGTGTTCAGAGCCCCGGCCAGGCACTCAGGGAGGATCCTCCAAGGACAAAGGGCAGGCTCTTCAGGGCAAGGGAAGGATGGTTTGTTGACTGAATAAAAGAATGAGTCCAAGTGATTGTGCGTTTCCCCCACCGTGGGACACCCTGAGCCTCAGGCTGGTGAAGAGGATCTTGAGGCAAGGGAGCCTGGTGGAGGCTGAAACTCTAAGTCCCTTTGCACCCCACAGGCCCACCGGGCGGGGAAGGCTGTCTCGGGCTCCCCCAACCACTCCTCCCAGCAGCCTCCAAGCCACCTGCCCCAGAGCTAAGCCAAGGCTGCAACACAGAGCCATTGGCCATGGCTCCCGCTTGGCCGCGTGCACTGTTGGAAGAGGCGTGAGGGGATAGGGTGAATGAGAAAAGCAGCTGACCCCTGCTGTTCCCACCTACCAGGCACAGGCTAAGCACGGTGCAGTCACTAGTTGATTTGGTCCTCACCACAGCTCTCCAATGAGGGAGGTATGCTGTTTAGCTGGGGAAACTGAGGCACCGCAAGGAGAAGCCACTCGCCTGGCAAGTGGCAGAACCAGGATGCGAATCCGGGCAGACAGGCTTCGCATTCTGCCGTCCCACTGCTCCTGCGCTGCCCACCTGGGAGGGCCCGCATCCACTTCCCTCAGGGCAGCTCGGCTTCAGTCTGGGTCATGGGTTCCTTTACTTTCCATTTAAGAAAAATTAATATAGGAAAGTGCAAAGAGTAATAGAAACCCCCTGTGCCTGCCACTCGGTGTGGACAATCGTTGGTGGGGTCTTAGGGGCTTCCAGTTTGTTTTCTGGTGGTGGTGGTTGTTCATTAAAGAAATTCCAAATATGACCTCAGTCTCATTTCACCCCTGCCTTCTACTCCCTCTCAAAGGCAGCTACTCTTACAAATGGGGAGCATATCCTTCCAAGGCAATTTTTACTCTGAATATATGAGCATCCGTAACAAAATATTGCTACGTGTGTTCTTTTAAAATCTACATAATTGCTTTGTATATCAATGTTCATCATGGCATTTGTCACAAAAGGCTGAAGCCACCCACGTGGCCTTCAGCACATAAATAGATCAGCAAAATGTGGTCTGTCCATACGATGGAATATTACTCAGCGGTAAAAAGAAGTGAAGTGCTGGTACATGCTACGGCATGGATGAACCTTGAAATAAACCCGACACAAAAGGACAAATATTATATGATCACACTGACATGAAATACTTAGAATAAGCAAATTCATAGGGACAGAAAGCAGAAGAGCAGTTACCGGGGATGGCAGGAGTGGGGGTTGAAGAGTTATCACTAAAAGAGTTTGAGTTTTGGTTTAGGATGATGAAAATAGTCTGGAAATAGCGGTGAAAGTTACACAGTATTGTCGATGTACTTAATGGCAAAGACTTGCCTGCTTAAAATGGTTAAAATGATTTTGATGTGTATGTTTTACCACGATTAAAAATAAATCATTTTTAAACATTTACATAGTTGTGGTCATTCCTTGTAATATTCAGCACCTTGCTTTGTTCTCTTGTCTACTCTGTTATATCCCTCCACTTCAATTTAATTTTTCATTCCCCTATGGTTGGACAGAAAGGCTGTTTCAGATTTTTGCTATAATAAACAATACATTGGGAAGCGGGTGTGGCTCAGTGGACAGAGCCCCCGTTTACCATATGGGAGGCCCGGGTTCTCGTCCCGAGGCCTCCTTGTGAGGGCATGCCGGCCTGAGCGGTGCTGTGGGCTGATGCAGCAACCTCACGGCAGGAAGCGGGTGTGGCGCAATGGATAGAGCACCCGTTTACCATATGAGAGGCCCCGGGTTCGCTTCCCGGGGCCTCCTTGTGAGGGCAGGCCGGCTCGCGCGGCGCCGTGGGCTGATGCAGCAGGACCTCACAGCAAGGGGGAGATAAGCAGACACAGAGAAGACACACAGCGAATGGACATAGCAACACAAGCGGCAAGGGGGGGATAAATAAATAATAAATAAATAAATAAATCTTTTTTAAAAAAATAAATAATACATTGAACATCCCTGTAGCTTCTCCAGGGTGGCTATCAAGAGGTGGGATTGCAGGATCAAAGTGTATGCCCATTTTCAATTTTTCTATATGCTGCTAAATTGATTTCCAAAGCATCACACCAATTTATACACCCACCAGGTGGATATGAGAACTTCTGCTCCTCACCAGCCCATCATACTGTCATACGTGTATATTTTTTACTAGTCTGGTAGATGAAAAATGACATTTTATGGGTTTCATTAGAATTCCCCCATTGCTAGTAAGGAGGACCATTTCTGTTTGTTCATTGGTCATTCAAATTTCCCTCTGTGAACTGTCTGACCTCCACCCCATTTATTCTTTTTTTAATTATACCTATTCATATACCCAATTTTGCATTAGATGTATCAGTTAGCTATTGCTGTGTAACAAAACACCCCAAAGTTCAGTAGCTTCAATCAGCTACCATTTATTATTTCTCATGTGTTTAGGGGTTGACTAATCTAGGCTGCACTCAGCTGGGGATGGCTCTGTTCCATGCACCTCTCATCCTCATCTTAGAACCAGCAGGCCAGCTGGGACATGTCCTCATGGTGATAAGCTAGGTACAAGAGAGCAGGTGGGAACACACATGGCCTCTTGAGGCCTAGGCTGAGAACTGACATGCTGTCATTTTATACTTCATTCTATTGGCCAAAGCAAGTCACATGTCTGAATATAAAATCAAGGGACAGGGAAATAGAATCCACCTTTTGATGAGATGAGCTGCAAAATCTCAAAGCAAATGGTGTGGAGAGAGAGAGGTGAAGAAATCAAGGCCATTATCTCTCATGGGTTGTCTTTTTTCTTATTGATTTGTGGCAGATCTTTATTCAAGATGCTCTTTGATATTTTCTATATTGATATTCTGCGTGAGATTTTTTTTTTTCCAAAATAAGCTTTTGGAGTCCGCTGATCCAGTTCAGCTCCCTCATTGTACTGAAGGGAAGCTGAGGCCAGGGATGAGAAGGGTGACACTCCACCTCCTAACTCCTTCTGCTGGCATGCAATGTATTTAAGATGGTGTGGATGTATCAACAAACTGCCGCGAGCGTTTACCCCGTGGTTAATTCTCAAGGAGCCCATTTAGCTTTGCAATTTCAACATCAAATAAAGCAAGCGATCTCAGTTAAAGAGTGAGAAAAAAGACAAAAGACAAAACCCGAGACCGCGGGCTCGGTGATCATCTATTACTTTGTTAAATTTTATGTTGTATGTAATTAGCAAATAAAATTCTGTGGAGGGTTTCATTAGCAGCCTCATCAGGTGACCGCTTTCATTTTGGGAATATTTATGGAGTGCAAATAAAGACAATGTATAAGTCCCCAGAAAATGGAATCTGAAAGACCCATTGTGTCCCTGCATTAACTCAGAAGCTGTGGTGCCTTCCTCCTGGGGTCTTCTCAGTGAAGGCAGGTGAGCCAGGAGACAACCAGCAGTAGCCAGGGAGCCCAGGGGACAGGGCCCAGGCACCTTGTCACCTATCAGTCGGGTAACCTTGGGCATTTCATCTCTCTGAGCCTTAGTTCCCCCATCTGTGAGTGGTAATTATAATATGGCTTCCTTCAGAGGTTTGCAGCTGAGAGTGAATGAGCTCTACCATGGTGATGAGTAAAACATTCAGTGCTCAATAAATGTGAGATTCTTTTCCCCCTCACCTTCAGGCGTCCAGAGCGGTCATTCCCAGCCCTTTTGGTGCCACGACACATGTTCTGTGGGTTTGGTTTTGCAGCAGTCCCCGAATCACTGAAGCAGATCAAGGCTCTAGTCCAGTAGTCATAAACACGAATATAGGTGGGGCCAGGTAGAGAGGGTGAGAGGGCCTGGGGGTGCAGACTGGTGACCCCACCCAGCGCCAGCTGCCCATGCCTGGGATGGCCAATTCTGGTTTTCAAGAGACTCCAAAATTCCAGCTGACTTGGTAAAACCTTCTACCTTATAAATAATGGTGAAAAAAGAGTTCAAGTTAAAAATAAAATAAAACAACCTGTGTGGTCCAAAGAAACCTGTCCTCAGGACACAGGTTTTCAATCTCTGAATTTCTTCATGAATGGTAAAAGTCTGGTTCGATTATCTCCACACCCCCTCCTCTGACCTGGGCAGACATTGCTAATCGCTCCCAGCACTCTATCCCTCCCAAGCAAGACTCTGCTAGTTTTCGGCAGAGGAGAGGAGGCCCACTGTCATCCCTCATCCACTTGAAGCCCCTCATTTTAGAGATGGGGACCCTGATATCTTACAGATTAGCATCAGCTCACCCATAATCCAAGATGTGAAGGTAAAACAGCTTTTCTCTGGCAATGTGCCCGGGTCGGATACAGATGAAGGAAGAGAGGGATGGAGTGGTTAAAAAAATACTGGGCATATTAGAAGTTCCTTTTTACCTTTAAAATAACAGGTTTGGGACTGCTGATCTTCCAAATGGAGAAGGAGCAGGTGATGGTTGCAGCCTCGGCTAACTGCTCTGCCCCCACTCCCACCTCTGCAGGGTCCCAGAGGCAAAGGGCAATTGAATGGCAGTGTGGGGGCAATGTTTCAACGTGTAAATAGAATCATTTTGTTAAGCTTTCAGGAACTCCTGAAATGAAATTTCCTTATCAGCATGGGGAGAGGGAAGCTCATGGTCTAAATTGAAGGAAAAATTTCAAGGGCTAGTTCTCACCTACCTTGAGTTGGAGGCCGAGATTCACATCTGCTGCCAAGTTGTCAGTTTTGTCCCCAAGCCAGGAGCGTTGAGTTGCTGTTATCACTGCCCAGGGATGTTGGCACCCCTTGTTGATGCTCTACCTGCCCATGTAGTTATCCTACAAACATTTTTATTAGCTCAAGTTATTTGCCAGCAGCTTCCCAAGGGGTTGGCTGCGGGGGAGGCAAATCAGTGAATCAGATGGGGTTTCTCTATGGAGAAGCAGTGAGGAAGTCAGATGAGGCTCAAAGGACCTTCTATAGGTGAAAGATGCTGGACCCCCAGAGAAGAGAGCTTGCCAGGAGGCTCCCAGGATTGGGTGAAGCCAGAACTGGGTCTTGTACAATGGACATTTCAGGCAAGGGGCCAACTTGAACCCAAGGTTGGAAACTTCTAGCTCTGTGTCGGGGCCAGTGTTGAGCAATAGGGAAGAGAGGATAGTGGCCTGGGTTCGAATCCTCACCCATTTGGAATCAGTTCATGACCTATTGTGCTGGGTATAAAATCTTCCTGGGCCCCCAAACTAGGGGAAGGTTGGAGTGGTTTGGGGCTACCCCAGATGACTACTCACTGCACTGAAACCACAGACTTTCTGTCCTTTCCCCATCTTGTAACATTCCCTATGAGGGAAACTCAGTTTGGTGGCTATATTCTGAATTCGGAGATCAGCAAAATTGAGGTCCGCAAAATTGAGTCTTCTAAATGTAACTTTACTGACTCATTTTTTAGGTTTCTCACATTTTGAAATACAAAAGGGGAGGGAAAAAAACCACTCAATAAAATTTCACATCATTTCAGAGTCTGAGTGGGTTATTTAATTTGATAATTAAGACTTATTTTGTCAAATCATGTCATAAAATATTTATTCCAATTACAATTGATCCTCATCGTATTTCACCTTATGTAATGCTTAATATTTCTGATCTCTGATTAATAAAAGTATAATTTTAAATGTAGGATGAAGTTATACATGTCATCTTAGAAAGGTGGTGGGGACACAGTTTTGCCGAAATTCTTTCAGGGAGCAAACAAGAAGTTTTAATTGTGGGCAATGGGGAGTTATAGATGGTGTTTGAGCAGGAGTGTGACATGTTCAGCAATGGACTAGAAAGATTATTCCAGAGGCAAATGTGCATGTGAGTTGTGAGTGGAATTCCCTCAGTGGAAGCTGACAGGATTGCTAGTCAGTAGACAGGCTTCTATTTGGGGAAAACGTGAGCTCTTGCCTCACCTCTGCCCCTCTGTCCTTTAACCAGGTTTCCATCCCAGCCCCAAGGGGTCAGTAGGAACAGGCCCTGGCTCTGCTTCTAGTCTGGCTGTCACACAAGTCCCTTCCTCTCTCTGGGCCTCAGTTTCCCCTTGGTTCTGATTAGGAGCTCCCAGCTCGGTTCATGAAAGGAGCCAGACCCCAGGACACCCAGGCCCCCAGCCTGCGTGCCGCAGCCGAACCCTCAAGAGCAAAACTGCTGCTCGGGAGCCGGCTGCTCTGTCCTTGGCAAGAAAGAGATTAAACCTCAGAGGCTGCATCTCGGCTGGGCTGGGTGGAACAGGCGGGAAGTCCCTTCTCCACACCCCGGGCCCGATTTAACCAACAGCGCCCCCTGCTGAAGGACACGGTAAGCGGCTCTTCTCTTTCCCACCGCAGCCTGATAGGGACCCGTCTGCGACATAGATAGAGAGCTAGGCCCGTGGAGGGCAAAACA
>JAQZBX010075993.1:0-14517 GCA_029593785.1 Cabassous unicinctus
ACCAGCTGTAGACAATCAGGAAAATGTCTCATCTTTTTTCCAGAGGCCTCTGCATATGTCTAATGGAGCCTTTTCTCCTTGCTCAGGTATCTGTTTACTTCCTGGGCTCCAGGATCAAAACTATCACTTCCCTTCTCTGCGGTGCAGTTTCTCTATGAGACCCTGCCCACCAAGAGGGTGGGGACTCAATGTCTAACTGACATGGCCCAATAAAAGCCTTAATCATTATTTAAAAATCAAGTAAAATACAAACCTGTGAATCCAATAAAATCTAATATGCCCAGAGGAATAGACCACATAATCCAATATTTATTTTTTGGAATTTATAAACAACATCAAACTGCCACAATGACTGTAAATACCTATAGTAAAAAAGAAGAAAGAATTAAGCAAATTGAGCAGACCCACAGAGCTAGAGTCTGGAAGACAGGTTTACAGGAGACAGAATAGGAGAAGAAGGTTGTGAGCCAATGCCCATATGGAAAAAATCTATGATAAGGTGGAAGGGTGTAATTGTGCAGTGGATGGGCATGACAGTGATGCAGTGATGCTATTGGGTTGGGCGGTGCTGGTGTGTGAATGGGGTAAGGTGGGGAGTGTGGGTTGGACATTCCATGGACCTGGGGGAAGGATAGAGGAGGGAGAAGATGAACTCTGGGGATACATGGGTATGTGGTTGAAACTACAATGATGGGAATGTTCTTTTGGCAAATGTACAGGGAAGGGTTACTGGTTAATGGTGTTGGATGTGGGGGCATGCAGGACAGGGTGCACTTGTGGCAGACTCCTAGGGAGTGTGTGAGTGTTCATCTTGTCGTAATGTATTGTATCAGTGGGTGGAGACCCATATAATGAGCGGGAAGGTGGTGGACTCCCATCCTGGGGTGGGAGTCTCTCAAGAGCATAGGCAGTGCTTAATAGGCAAAGACAGGAAAGTATATCGAACCCTCAATTTTGGCACAAGTAACTATGAATTTTGTTCTTCAAGGAGTGAAGCTTGGTGGTTGCCATGAGTTTCAAGGGGAGGGGGAGGGAGGAATATAATAGATGGAACATGGGACACTCTGGGGGCATTGGAATTGTTCTACATGATCTTGCAATGATGGATAGAAGCCATGTCAAATTTCATCAAAATTTATAAAAGTGTATGGTTCAAAATATAAACCATTATGTACATCATTGACCATGGTTAGTAGCAATGTTTCAACATTTGTACATCAATTGTAACAAAAGTACCATCCATATGTAAAATGTTATTAATAGAGGAAATGAGAAAAGGGGAATATGTTCCGTATATGGGAATCCTCTGTATTCTGTAAGTGACTACTCTGTAAACTGAAGCTTCTTTGAAGACAAAAGAAAAAAAAATAAGACACTGGGGGAATAAATGGAAGAAAATGTCACTGTACATACAAGAAAACAAATCCTATAGTGATGAAAGACATAATGTCAATTTTTTAAAATTTTATGTTTTTTATTATTTTAAAGTTTTATTTTAAAAATTTTTGTATTTTATTTGTTATTTTTAAAACTATCATTATTATTTCATTTTCTTATTAATTTTATTTGGTTATTTTGTTGGCTTCATTTCTGAAGAAGTTTTGACTCATAGAAGGGTACAACTGGGGCAGGGAAGGATCATTGGTGTGGGGTGGCAATGATGGGGAATGCAGCAGAAGACGTTCACCTAGGGAATACCTGTAAGGCATATGAATGTGTTCACGTGTTCATGGGGCAACATCATGGTGGGTGGAGAGTCACACAATAACTGAAAGAATATCAAATTCCCTTCCTGGGGAGCTCTGCCATATTCCCTAATGAGAGAGCAAGTATCTCCTGAGTACAGGGGCAGTGACGAGTGAAGGAGGTTGGACAATTGATGGGCCCTTGATATTGATGACTGTATTTATGAACCTTTACTTTTGAAACTGAAACTTAGTCTAGTATTTTAGGGTGCCTAAGTGCCACCTCCAGAGAACCTCCTTGTTGCTTAAATGTGGCCACTCTCTAAGCCAAACTCACCCTATAAATGCATTATCTTCCCCTCAGCATGGGACATGACTCCCGGGAATGAGCCTCCCTTGGCACTGAGGGATTACTAGCAAGCACCAACTAGCAATGAAACTGGAAAAAGACCTTGACCAAAAGGAGGAAACGGTATGAGTTTATATTGCTAAAAGACTTCAAAGTAAATCAGGAGGTCATTCCACAGGTTACCTTATGGACCTCTCAGCAAGATCTCATTGACTGCCAAAGTAAATTATGACTGAAATAACAGGGCTCTTGAGGGTTCTGGAGATACCTAGACACTATAAGCAGGGCAGACAGTTCAGAAGTTTGGTGCCTAGACAGTGGGGCTTATTTTGGACTTTATGTTCCCCAGGGTGACAGAGTTGGACTCAGTGGTGGTTTCCCTACAAATGGCTCTTCTGCCCCTTCTGTTTGAACCTATATTTAGTGCTAGGGTTCATAGGTGTTTGTCCAAGAGACTTAAATCTTTGGGCTGTCCATGTGCCAGCTGGGACCTGCATCTCAACAGAGTTGCAACACCTACTCTCCAGTTCATTGGACTCACTCAAAACAACTAACAAGGAGATGATGATAGACAATGACCATCCCAAGGAACTGACAGTCTGTAACTGACAGCAAGATAGTCCCATCCATCTTCCCCATGGGATCTAAGCCCCCTCTCAATTAGAGGAAGAGTGAGCATCACCATCCCAGAATCCTCAGGATTGGGAAATGAACGATAGACTAGAGTAGACTTACTCTTATTTACTTACACTTATTGTGATTCTAGCAATGAAAGAACTTTTATCATTGATGTGGGGGCAGTGGCCATGGAGGTTCTGGAGGGAGGGAGAGGGAAAAATAGGTGTAATATGGGGACATTTTTGGGACTTGGGATTTGTCCTGAATGCAGTTGCAATGAAAGATACAGGTCATTATATATATTGCCAAAACCTACAAAATTGTGTGAGAGAGAGTATAAACTTCAATGTAAAGTATAATCCATGCTTAGTGGCAATGTTCTAAAATGTGTTCATCAATTTTAACAAAAGTACCACACTAATAAAAGATGCTGTTAAACTAAAAATAGTAAACTCAGGAATGAAAGAAGGGAGATGACTATTGAGCTTACAGAAACAAAAAGAACTATAACAAAATGCTGTATAAAACTGTATGCCAACAAATTAAATAATTTATATGAAATGGACAAATCCCTAAGGAGATACAACTTACTGAAACCAACTCAAGAAGAAAATCACTGTTTGAATAGAGCTATTATAAATATCAAAATTGAATTTGACATATAGCAATAAAGATATTGAAACCAAACATCCAGTAGGCTTTATTGGTGAATTCTATCAAATATTTAAATAAGAATTGCTAATTATTTATAAGCATATTGGAAATATTCATATATTAAAAATAAAATATTTTTACTCTCATTTTGAATACTTATCTTTATTTTATATTTTGTAGTTTGCTAAAAGTCTCTGGAAAAATTAACAAATAATAGTAAGCGTAGGTGGCATTATTTTGTTGTCATTAATATGAATGATACTACAGTTTCAACTTAGAGTATGATTTTAATTTTCATCTAATATACATTTTCTTTAGGGCTTGGGCATAGTTACTTTCACATCAATGTGAAAAAAGAGTTGTTCTGATTTTCCTTTAATACACATTGCCAGATAGTACCATATTTATGATTCTCATAATTATCTTTCACATCTTACCTATTTAAAGGGTAATATGATGCATTATATCGCAAAATGTTCTTATAATCAGTGTCTTTATGTTCTTCATCTTGTATGTTCTTCCTCTTGTACTATTATATCTTTATTTATTACATTGATTCATTGTAGTAGGATTTTATAGAGGACCTGTGCATGTACGTTATAGGTAGTTTATAAATTAATAGCTATAATATTATCACTTAATTTATGGTCTGTGACTATTTGCTTAAACACAAACTATAAATGAACTTTCATGCATTTAAAGTGAATCGGATATTCATAAAATCTTGGAAATATTTTTGAGACACCACATATTAAATTTTTTGCAGCTTCATGAAAATTTGCTAATTCATATTTTTTCTAGGATTTTCAAATATTCTGTTACCTAAGTGTACATAGTATCATTACAATCTTAGTATAACTTAATTACACAATTTTACTGTGTTTTATTAGAATTAGGAATATTTTTAAGTTATAATTGTTACATTTTAATCACAATATTTACAGTATTAGAATTGCAGAAGTCCTTTTTAGTAATTAGCTGTAAACTTTACTGTTTAATTTCCATACATCTTTACTTTCTTTCATTTTTAAAAAATTAGTTTGTAATTTTTAATTTTAATTTCACACTATTTCCAATGCATTTTCATTCTTGCTAATCATTTGCACAAGCTATTTAATTATTTGCTTACAGCAAAGATACATAATTGGTCTTTGGATTGTCCTTATTTATTTGGGGACTGACAAAATCATGTAATTTTGATATGTTTGCATGTTATCAGATTTTAATAAACCCTGCAATAATTGTATGTTATTTTCATTAATTTTTTTTATCATTCCCTCTATTAGCTAACGGAATTTTAAAATGCATCTGTCAATCTTATTAACTCTGTTTATATCACTCCCATAGATTAAATCACCCTCGCCAACACCTACTCTTCTCGCAATTCCTGTTTATCAGGAGTGCATTATCTCTAAGGATGTAGATAAATATTTCTCACAGAGCTAAGTTGATGGAACAGTAACTTAGAAGGCTTAAAATATCCTGTTGTCACAGAAGATCATTATTTCCCAGCTATTTTTTCCCATACAGATTTCGAATATCTGATTATGTAGAATAAAGGATATGACTAAGTTGGAAGCAAAGACCTTTCCAAAAAAACAAAAGTTTGAAGAACTGTATTCTAATTCTCAAAATTGAGCCCCATTACATTCTTTAGCTGTCAGTTTTTGTGCATTTTTCTTTAGGTTAACTTATTTTCAGGTAGATTAGAAATGTCTGTCTAAAGCTGGTACATATTCTCTTAAAGCAAAGAGCAAATTCTTCCTCCCTCCCTCCCTCTTTCCCTACCTTCCTTCCTCCCTCTCTCCCAAAGAAGAATATCACAATTTGTAAGTCTGGGTCATCCTTAAGTCCCAAAAGAATGAATTCTGTAATTGATGTCTTATTTGGCATGCTAAGCTCTCAATTCTGATATGTCTGTAGGTAAAAATAAAAGCACATATCAAATCATTATATGTTTTCAAATTCCTTCAAAGTGCCTAAAATCTGAAAAAGAACCACAAAACATACATTTCACAACAAATGGCAAAATGTCTATCCGTCACTTAAAAAGCCCTTGGCAGCATCTACACTATAGTGAAAAGATTAATTGCTTTTATTACTTCAAAAATATAGATTTTTACCTCACCTGTTTTAATCTCTTAGTATATATTTTTGATTAGTTACTTAACTCATGGAGAGTTGTTTATAATTTTACAGGTTTAAAAATGGGTAACAATGATAAATATTTAACTTCCTTGTGCTTTGAGTAAGATAAGAAAAGTTATTTAAATACATAATGGCCATAAAATAATAGGTGGTATTTTGTCATTGGAAAACTTACTTTTTTAGTTATAATGATACTTGGTTTCTACTCATAGTAAACAAAAATAAAAATCTATTTATGGCAAATTCATTGTAACCCACACCTTCTTAACTTTATGCAAAATTGACTCCTCCTCCTCTGACTAAAATTGGCATAACACAATGCCAATGATTATTAATAAATGAGCCATAATGATAGAGTTCCATTTGGACATCTTAATAATGATGAGCTTGAATGAATTCCAATAAGAGATAATATATTATCTCAGAAAGTTGTGTGCCAGCCTTTCTCAAGATCTGCTTTCAAAAATAATAATCTGATAAAGTTATCATTTTGTACAGTGTAGTTTCCAAGGAAGTGACTGGAAATATGTATATATTATAAAGAATATATTAATAATAGTAACAATATAGATATCATCATATAATTTAAATTATGATTATTACTTTAGCAAAATAACTTTATATTACTTATCCTGTGCCCAAGAAATCTCTGTGTAAGACCTATTAAAAGACTCATTCTGCACATGGGAAAACTGAAGTGCAGAGTGCTCATGTGTCTTGCCCAGGTTCACATAGTAGCATATGGTAGATAGTGTAGAATCCATCTCTGTCTTCTACGGTGCAATTTCTAGTACCTAACATAGACTCAAACTCTATTTTATTTAATGAAAGACAGGCTGAATAAATGACTGAATAAATTATGTCCATCGCAGAGTAGCTCTGCCCTCAATATTCAGGTTTTGTGTTTTTTTTTTTAAGATGTATGAACTTAGCTTCTGTATTATCTACAATTTATGCTGAATTAGTCTACCCTGACTGATATACATACCAGTAGTGGGGTCTGTTAACAAAACAAAAAGTCCAGAAAACATAAATCCTAGAATCATAGTGAGGCAGATGCTTAAAATCCTGAAAGATATTTACCTGGAAAGCTCAGTATGACCTACTGCTACTGGTATTAGGAAGAGAGAAATAGGCTACATGATCCTTTAAGGAACCACGAGCATAATCTCCTTAACAGAGTCAAAATTTAAATGTTAGTGTGAGGATGACAATGAAATCGGCTATGCATCCTGTGGGTATAACTGGTATTCTCATACCTGATAAAGTATGGGTAAGAAAATTCTACCTGATTCCCTCCTGCAGCAGGTGTGTTCAATATCTGAGCCTAGCTTTCATAAAATTTTGGAAGATATACGCAGAGAAAACAATGCAAGAATTGATGAAATGCCTTCAAGCTGCTTTGCAAAGGCAGCAAAAAAAAAAAAAAAAAGGCAATTAGAGTTCTATGATCTAAAATGTAAATTATCAATGTAGAAAAGGGGACAGTACCCCCAGAATGCATGGGCCCTTCATCCCCAAAAGCAGTGAGAATGAAAAGCCATGTCTGGAGGCATTGTTGTGCCTTAGCAGGAGGTCAGTATAGTGCCAGCAGAGAAGCACAACTTGCAGCCTGGTTACCCCTAACCAATGCCATAGGAATCACAAGTGGTCCCTGCCACCCAGAGGTCAACTTGGAATGAAGAGTTTGGAGGAAACAACTCAAGAGAAGAACAACAGATCTTTTGGAAGCTTTGAATTAATTGAATATTTAGCCAAAGGAGAATGAATTAACCCAAAATAGACTGTTATGGCCTGGAAAATATGAATTATTTGTAAGTGGGCAAGGTCCCTTTTCTCAGGCAGCAATAGAATTGGAGTATCCAGAGCATGATGAAAATGGATTTGGAAAACAAAGAATCTACATTTTTTTTTTGCACAACCAATATGTAGTATACAAATTGTGACTCTCTAACCAATATTGTTACAGATAATTTAAAATAAGATGAGACTAAGAAATATTCAAAATAATAATGATCATGAAAAACATGTATTTCAAAGTCCCACTTTCAAGGAAAGAGGGAGATTCTACACAGAACACTTAGAGAAAGTGGCAGTCTGCTATTTTGGGGCTAAGTACCAATATGATTGAACACCAGCCAAACAGACTTTAAGTTGAGGATATGGAGAAAACACTTACCCAGTCTTAAGGAAGCTAATATATATATTTTCCAGGATTGGTAATATCAGATATTATAGTCCATTATTCTCACAAGTACACAAATATGGCAATTTAAAAAAATGAGAAAGAAAGAAATGCTAGAATGTTGTAGGATTTCCTTTGCCATATTTTGTGGATTAGTGTAGTTCACATTTAAATATTCCACATCAAAACCCATCCATTTCTCAATCCAAAGCCTAGATCCATTGGATAGGAAATTCCAATCAGTATTCCTCCATTAGGTTTGTATTTCATGACTTTTCTAACATAGCTGAGTGATCCAGTTCTTCCAAAAATCTTTTCTCTGAAAGAAACTGACACATTTTATGGGTTTTAGAATATGGTAAAAGAGGTGATTTTTTAAAGGAAACATATAGAAATCCCTCTGGAGATATAAAAACTAATGAATCTACAATGCAATTAATTTTGGCAACATTTTTAAAATGGTTTCCTTCTGGAGCCATTAGTGGAATGTTGGAGGAATATAGATTCTAGCTATAATGCTACCCTACTCAGAAATCAAAGGAAAACTGTTGATGTTCAGGAACTAGGTCCATGAAAACAGTGCCACAGATGAGATGAGAAAGAAACAAGAGATAGCTGGGGTCAGGGGACCTTCCATCCAAAGGGAAGAAAGTGCCGCTGTAACAAACATCGTGGCTTTTATTTAGCTTTAGAACAAAGAAAATACGTGTGAGCATGTGCAAGGGCAATAGATACATGATGGGCTACACGTTACTAAAGCCAGCAAGTCTTTAGGGCTAATGGTTTAGTTCCCCTTACATTCCTGCATGTAACAGACCTTGTTAATCATTATCTGACATATACTAAATACACTCCTTGAAGCACAGAATGCTTCTACACCAGGCTTCTACCAGATCTTATCTTAGTGTCTTGAGACTAGAGACACCTGTCCCATACATGTCAAGGTGGCCTGCTTTCTGTCAGTAATCATGGCCTTCATTTGAACTCCTTCATTTCCCCATTTTTTACTAATTAAATTGTTTCAGTGAAGATCATAGGAACCATTATATAAGATGATACAAGGTGACCTCCTGTCACACTTGTCTTCTTCCATAGGCTCTTGTGACTGTGCTTGCCTTAGGTTGTTCTCCTATGAGAATCTTACCCATCATTGGCTACCAGGCAAGCTTTTGAGCTCTTACATGGAAGGCAATTTAATTTATATTTTATGTCTTCAGGTGCCTTATGTATATGCTTTAATGTAGATAATTAATAGTAAAATCAAGGGGTTATTAGTATACTGGTTTCTACCACAAATAAGGCAAAATTAGTTTTTCATGGCTAAGTTTCTTAACATAAATGAATTTATCTGATCTAATTCTGCATTTTTTCTATGAATATATGTTATTAGTCTACCCTTGAAAATAAAAACAATTAAAATGGATATAACAATAATTCCTAATCCAATCCAAAATGATATTTGAGCTGTTTTGTGTTTCCACCAGTGAAACAGATTGAGAGTATTTAAATTTTCAGATAATTCAATCCAAAATTCTGCACCAGGGGTTTCTTTCAATTCATTCAAATCATGTTCAATGCTTTCTTTTGCAATTCTAAAATATCTAAAGAAATATTATGCTTATATCCAAACAAATGATTTTTTATTTCTTCCCAATCATGCTCACTATTATTATAAGGCATAAGAGTAATACAAAAAGAACTTTTGTTATAATCACATTTAAGAGCTCTTAACAAGTTTAAATTATAGATTTGATTACTCAAATGTATAATAGTTGTTTCAAGATCATTCATATGATTATTCAGTTCCATATCAATATGAGACTGGCTATACCACATCGCACTTGCATTTTTATGGCAGTCCTTAACATACAGTTGAGTCTGGACTCCTTGATGCAGGGCTTGCCAGCAATGGCTGTGGCAGTTATGATGCCAATCGGTCCCAAAATTCCTGCTAATAAGAGTCCAATCAGTCTTTTAGTTCTTTTTAAATAATGGTCGAGGAAGTGCCACAGCAACTGGGATTCTGGAGACTGTTGCCAATGTCTGGTCATCTGAAGTGGTAACTATAGTCCTTTTCTTCTTCTTGCTATAAAAAGAGTTTGATTTTCCTGCATATATGCATTCTTAAGACATGTAAATAAAGAGCAATTGGAGCAGCTAATGTTCCTTTCAGCAAAAGTTACTTTTCCAATGATAAAAACTATAGGATCTCATACACATACTGGTAATATTATTTTTAAACTGGTAATATTATTTTTATTGCCTTGCCATTTGAAAATTGGGCTACTTCCCTAAAATAATTTTCACAAATAATTTTGAAATTTGTTAAGTTTAGTGTCACATGGTTGTGGGATAAATCTTCCTTGATTTTTCCAATTTATTGAGCTGTTAGTAAATGCCATATTACCAAAATTCCAGAAATAAGGATTACTGTCATTAGTGGTTATGGCTGAATTGTTAATGAACCAAGATTTGGTTATGTGTATAACAGGCTTCAGCCTGTTAAAGGTATAATTGGTATAAGGGCCCAATCCTTTATAATTCCATAGGAATCATTAAACAACACAACCTCTGTAAAACCATGACATACATGCCATTTGTCATTAAGTAATATATTTTGAGAGGGACATGTAAAACTTACCATATTTTCTGATTTATAAGGTAAAGAAGGAAAAATGAGAAAATAAATTCGATTTTGATTTGTTTTTTTTGTTAAAACTACACTGCGATTTTGAGTTTGCATCCTTGCAGAACGATGTCCAATACAAAGAGGGCAGTCTATAAAAGTAAAGTTAAATTTTCTATAAATTTCCCTTCTTCTTTTGTCTTTAAGGGTAGCCATAAGTCTATAAGTCCCCGAAAATTGAGAGATTGATTAAGATAAGTTGGGTAAGACTCATCAGCCCAAGGTAACAGCTCTAAAAGATGTGGTTTGGTAATGTATGCCCAATAAGTGTAATTATGATATGGTATCTTACCTTGACCTAATACTTTACCTATAATTAATCCAATGTGAAACCACCATGTCCATAGTTTAAGTTTCAGCAGCATTTTCAACTCTAGGCTTGATTCTTCTGGAGGGGATCCACTGCTGTTCTGTTTCTGTAATGATAAGAGCAAAACCTCGGCCCCAAATTTTTACCTCTCCTTTTTTCCATTTATTGGTTGTTTCATTTATTCAATATATCAGGTGTCAGCATTTTTCATTTTCATTCTTTTTATTAACCTCCCATTGCCTTTTTGCTGCTGTGGTATTAGAAATTTGTTGTCTATTAAGAAAATTTAAGGTAAATAATGCTTTAGATAGTTTGTCTTTAGCAGATTCTCCTCCATCTTCCTCTTTTTGCTTTTGCAACATTAATTTTAGTAAATGATTACTTTTTTCTACAATAGTTTGACCCTTGGGTTTATTTGCTTGGGTTAGAGAATGTTGGAGATGTTTATAGAGTTGTGTTAAAAGTGTTTTTGAGGGGGCTGCAATGAGGGTAAAGCCATGCTTGTGGGAAGGCAGAGCGAGTAAGGCATAAAGCCTTAAAGACATAATATTGACACATGGTAGGTGTATTGAACATTTCTGGTCAATAAAAGGACCTTTTATTGATATTTAGTTAATATATTTTTGTTAATAATTGAAAGAATATAAAATAAGTGAAGGATTATTTATAAACAGGGGTTTAACTGTTATATTCCAATCTTTTATAATATATATACATACATTCACATGCTTACCAAACCAGGGGACACACTGATATACTTGGCTTATTGTTGGCTAGAGTCCTGGATAGATACAAGTTAAAAGTTAATATGCATATTTAGTTTAATAAGCTTATACTGATAATTAGAGTGAGAAACATGAATAATTAATCAATTAATATTGAAAAAAGTTACAGAATGACAGATTAATAGAGCAGTTTTATATATATGCTTACCAACATTTAGCTTTTAACTGGGAAGTATTGAATTAGCAACTTATACTAGAGTTTTGGTTGACTGTGTTTAGGATTAATGAATTTGATACTATAGATGCCAACTTGTGAGTATTTTGCCAATTCCTGAGGAAGGGGCCAGCCTCCCCAGGAAGGAACACAACACTCCTTGGGCAGTATATTATAAGGTTTATGCATCAGTCCCCGGAAGAGTGGCCAGCTCCTTCAGGGAGGAATAAAACACCTTTTGAAATGTACTTTATCTTTTTTAATTTATTACAAAACATCCTTGATGTGCTTACTATTTTACTTTCTATTATTTTTCATGAAATATGAAAAATGTTAAGATTTACGTATACATATAATAAAATACATTTATGTGTAACATACAAGTTATGAAATTACTTAAGTATGCAATGTAGTCTATTAAAGTTTTCATTAGTATTTAAATATGTTATACATAATTCATAACTATAGATTATATAGCAACAAAAAATAATAAGACTTTTAACCAGTAGACATCCAATGGATAAACTTTTATATTTTATGTGTTTAGTAGCATGATTAAAATGACCTTAATTTTTTTATTTTAAATAGTTTGAGGCATAGGTAAAAACAAATTATTTCCTATTTGGGCCGTGAGGCAATACATTAACTTTTAATTTTAATACCTGCATTGGTTTTGTTGTTAACATTATAATTAGAATTGGGGCTGTAGCTCATAATGTTGAATATAAACTTGATTTATTGTTGGCTATTTTACAAAAAGGGGAATGTGGGCTGGTTTGACTTGTTTAAGATTAAATTTTTGTAACAAACTGGTAATATTTGGGACTGCTGCACATTGCAGTGGTGTTATTTTAATTTGCTATAATTTACTGTTATGCACTACCCCTGGCAACCCCTAATGGCTGCATTTTTTCTGTAGTTATAGACTTGTTTTTTGTTTTTTTGTTTTTAGCAGAGGTAGGATAAATCAGATAAACTTAAGTTAAAGCACCTGTCTTTTGATTTTTAGTCAGAGAAGTAGTTTTTGTGACACTTTATTATTACATTTTAAAATCATTAAAATTATGATTAATAACATTATACTTTTATTTAATATTATACTAAACATTATTAAATTTTCAGGAAGTTTATACACTTTTAAGGTATTTATATGAACTTTTTATTCTTACAACTTTAATTGTCATAATGTTAGAAAATTTATTTTAATCGTACAACCGTTTTTAAATACTTCAATTTATAATATATCACATGAACTTAACTATTTTTAGTATTTTATCTTTTTCTAGGTAACAGAACAAATCATTTGTAAGAGTTTGAAATAAAAAGCTACTTTTTGAGAAAGCAGGTTTTAAACATTATGTTCTTTTAAAAGTGATACAACTTGCTTTTTTCAAGGAAATGATAAGGTTAAAGTATAAGAAGCTACTTTGAAAAAACAGACTTTCCCTTTTGCATACTGATTATTCAGGAGAAAAACTCTGTGTAAACTTTTACCAAAACAGATTAATGACTTGAGAAACTTCGAGAAAGAACAAAACTTTAACCTTGTTTAAATAACTAGTCATTTTATCTTATCCTAAATATCTTAGCCTTTAGGATAAAATTACTTTCTATTCTTTAACAATAAAAGTACATTCTATATACCTTCCATACTTAAGTTACCAAAATATTTTGGAAACTGTTCCCAAGCAAACTTCTGACAACATACAATACCATGAACATTAAACAAACTTGTTAGAATAATGATTTAATTTGATTATATCTATTTTTATTATTTTAAGTTAATACTCATATTTAGTTATTAATATAAATGCTTATTTAATTTTGGCCATTTGAATAGAGCTCTTAAAATAATTTTCATCTATCAATTTAATATTACCATCCAGAAGTATCAAAATATACACTGACACTGAACAAACAGACAAACACAAAACAAGTTACAACACATCAGTAGAAACATACATTTTTTATTTTACTGCTTTTGAGAATTTTTCTGGAAGCTGTATTGCTAAGTTTTCTTACTTTTCCAGTGGTTTAATTTTATTAACCCCTATTATCCCACAGCCTTATCATAATGTAGGCAGTAGGAGGTTTACAAAGTTGCTGCTGGAATGCTTTCCTTATTTTAATTGACTTCTTGGCAGAATAGTGATGCCCCTGCAACTAGGTGCTAGATCTTTCTAATATTAATCTTACTAAATTTTTTGGAATAGTCCCTTTTGCTCCTGAATTGGTTAGACAGACATTATTTTGTTTCTCAAGTATTAATTTTTTGGTAGTGGCAAAGTACAGACTGGCACTTCTTTAGGTGGCCACACATAAGTTTGCAGAGAATTTGTGGGGGCAAGATTAGCATAAATCTGTTGTGAATTTTGAACAGATGGTGCCTTTAGAGAGGGCTGCTTTTTACAATCCTTTTGATAATGACCAGCCTTTCCACAGTTAAAACAGGTTCTGTGACCCAAAGGAAGCTGTAAAGATTCAAGATCTCCTGCTTTACTTGTTTGTCCTATACTTTTCATGAGTGCGGTCTGTGGTAAAGGAGTTTTCACAGATGCTTTAGAAAGATCTAAAGATGGCTCAAAAAAGGGATTTAGGTAACTTGACTGAGGGTTAAATGCTGGGGTAAATGGCGGGTTAAGGGAAGTCTCTGTAGGCACATCAACTTCTGCAGCTGGAACTGAAGGGTTAACATTGACAGCTGGAGCTAAAGGGCTATTAATAGCTTAAAAAGTGCCATAGGGAAACCTTGTGGTAGCCACGGCAACAGGAGCCTCTCCAGGAGGCTCTGGATAGTCACTTTCAGAACATTCATTGTCATACAGATGTAAATCAGCTGCAAGCTGATCAGGGACAGAATCCTCAGCCTCCCCATTTTCGGAGGGCTCACTAGATTCTGTTTGAAGAGGCTTAAGAGCCAGAGTAATAAGATGTTTAGCTGTA
>JAQZBX010075994.1:0-14507 GCA_029593785.1 Cabassous unicinctus
TGGAATTGGTGTTCAAAAGGTGAGACCCCTTTCCTCCCATGGCCCAGTAATGACTCTATCATTCACTAGCCTCTCTGGTGAATATCAATTTACATCTTCAGTTAGCTCATCTGCAAAGTGGTGGGTTAGGAGGACCAACCTGCTGGATTCAATGTTAGGACTAAATGGGAGGAGCCCTGGAAAGTTTATCCATGGTGTCTGGCTCTAATGAAAGGGTAAGAAAAGCAGCAGTTATCCATGTGTGGCATTTTCATCTACTCTATGAAGGATCTCAGCCCCACAAATCACTGACACTTACTTTTGTCAAACCCCTTTTCTCATCCATATAGGAGGTTTGAGATGAAATTTAAGACAAAGCCTTCCTTGATGTAACCACAGCTGGGATCACGGGGGCTGGGAGGAGGTCCCAATCCCACTTAGAGATCTGGGTGTGGGCTGCTCATGGCTCCTGCATTCCTCAAACATAAAAGAAGTGGCTAATATGTCCTGACATATTTTTCAGCCCTAAGCCAAATTCACGGAACCAAGCAGATAGAAATTCTGCCCTTCTCAGATATCCATTCCAGTCAGGTCATCCTACGGAAATGCTAGATATCATCAGCAGGTGGCACACCAAGTAAGTGAGAAGTGACACTGTCAGGCTCTTTTCTAGAAGTGGAGGAATCTTCTGTCATTGAGATGAGTGTGGTGGATATCTGCAGCATCCAAGACATTGATAGACTCTGGATGAGGAGAGAAGGGTACCTCTTACACCAGAGCAGGATGGGGAATTTGGGGTTGAGGCAGGGAATGTCTGCTCATAGCCCTGGGTCTCACACATCCTATGTGCCCACTGGAGGGCAGTGCTGGAGGGCTTAGCATGGGGAGCAGGGTCACTGAATGCAGAGGAAACCCTGGGGGCTCAGAGCCAACAATGAGGAAACCGATGACCAACACAGCCCCATCCCAACTCCTCTTCAACCAACCGACACCAACGACAGATCTACATCAGGAGGTGTCATGAGCAACCCACTGTACATCTGCTTTGAGCCTCAGTCCTGTTTGCACAAATGTTTAGGGGACAGGGTAGTTTGCATACCTGTCTTTTCGGAGCAGAGTAGCAGTCGAAAGAAAAGACCCACCCATGGAACACAGAGAATGTGGCAGTACCTCATGACATGGGCTGTGGATTGAAGGTCGACAAGTGTATAGGAAATCTGAGCTAGGTGACAGACTCAGTTCTCTCATGGGGCAGATATTTATGAAGCTTCTAATATGTGCCAGCACCCAGCTATCATCAGCAACATTACACAGCCCTGACCTCATGGAAATCCAGTGAAAGGCAGCAGGAGGGGGAAAAAAAGAATAACAAAATTTGGCTGAAGAAGGGGAGAGTTGGTCAGACCAAAGCTGGAAAAAATCCTAGAATTGAGGCTCTTTTCTAGCTCCTTACTGGAGTCCAGTCCTGTCACTGCCAGCACAGGCTGTGATGGGTTAGTGATTGTGAGACCCAGTGCACTGGATAGGTATGTTCAGACACAGGAGCCCAGTCCCCAAGAGGGTAATGCTTGGATGGCTGTGTGCAAGGACAGGTCATTCCCCTTACTATGTAGCCTACCTGTCCACACTCAGGAGAACATCCTCCTTGGGCACCTGGCTGGACCAGTCCTCAGAGGATTTCTTGCAGTCTTTAGACATCCCCTGCACCAAGCAGCTGTTGGACTATGTGCAACTCACCATGCATGATTTGGAACTTGAGTGTCATGCCCACCTTCTTCTTCCTCAACTTAAGCACCCAATAGACCATGATTCAGGCATAGATGGGGGATGGACTTGCTTCTTAGAATTAGGAACCTCCGGAGATGGACTTTTTCAAGGAGCAAAGATCATCCTGAGATAACTCGTCATGGGGATGCCAGTCAGGGAGATGTATAGGGGTGGTGTACTTGGGCTAGGGTTTCCTCTCAAGGCACTGAGATTTTCTTTAATTTTGGAAATTCACCTGGATTACTAGTTATGTTTTTGAGCCTTCCTCTCCTTTCAGGCCTAGCTCACAGTGAAGCTTTCAACAATTTCTCCGTTTTGAAAATTAATGGGTGAAGTTGAGGGATGCAGACGCCTCAGGATCAGAACTTTTTGTTAATTGTTCCTGCTCTCACATTACTCAGACAGAGGAGAGGAAAACCAGGACTGGTGTCAATATTCATAGAATTAATAAATGAAGAAACCAATGATGGTTGCATGATACCCGTATGCACCAAGATAGCAGGCCACTCTCACCTGCCTCTTACACCACCATTGTGTCACCAACTTTCTTGGGAAAAATGTTTTTAAAATGTCAATTCCAGCCGGGCTTGCTCCTTGCTAATTTTCCAAAATTTGATGGTGCTCAAACTCAAATGCAGTCTTTGGCCATCTATGATTATGGAACCGGTGACTTTCATCTCCTATGCCACCTGAGTAAGGAGACCCAAACCAAGACAAAGTCCTCTTCTTGTGCCATGTCCAAGCTTTTACTAGTCACAAGTAGATAGTGATGGTAGGTGTTGGTTCTGCCTCCTGAACCATGAGCTTTTTTATGGGCATGCCAATAAAGAGCACTTCATTTATGGAATATGCTTATCTACCCAGGGCTGGAGGTGAGCACTCACCATATTGTCACACCCAGGGACACAATCATTTGAACATTTTTTTGCTGGAATCCCATAATCCACAGAATCCACAGGGGACCCTCCCATTACCATTTGGCACATTGGTAGTGATGCCACTAGATAGCTATAATGTTTCCTGATTTTCACATTAGGCCCAGACACCTCCCCAACTTTTCATATAATAACCAGATTTGGACCATGGAAACCATGACATATAGTCCACAATCTTCATCTTTTTCTCTCTCCTGTACATGGGCTTGAGAAACTTTCCCTCTACCTCATCAATTTCCTCCTCATCTACTCTTTAGTCATACATCAGATTCTCTACCCAACATGATCCTTGACAGAGCTGGAGAAGAGCTGGAGAATCTTTCAGCCAGAATGATTCAATGCTGTGCTTGCTGTTATGCAGTGAGCCCTGGGCTTGCAAGCATAGAGGTAAGCATGCTTACAATTACATTGTCTGGGTTCAAACCCTTGAGATATTGCTTTTGAATATATGGTGTGGAAGTTGGTAATCTGTGTTCTTGACAAGCATTTCAGGGAATTCCAAAGTAGATATATTTAAAAAAACACTTTCCCACAAAACGTGTGGGTGTCGAGTGCTACACCACCATAAGTGTGCATTCAATTTTCTGACTGTATTTTTCTGCAGAGTGGGTTCTTAAATTTGATTAGATTCTGTAATTGCACAGCATCAAACCAAGGTGAAGAACTCGGTTCTTGACACAATCAATGGGGTGGGGCTAGCTCTGCAACTGTCCGTTCACATCTCTAGAGGAACATCCCTGAGAGCAGGCACCTTCTTCCTTTCCCAGCCCCAGAATCAGTAGGTACACAGTCCACCCACAGCCCACTTCTCTCTCTCAAAATTCCTTTGTCAAAATCTGGAGTGCCTGGTCATGAGTAATGAGTTTGCCTGTGCAAAACAAGCTGTCAGGAAACATGGCCTCCTGATGAGCCTGCCTTCACCAATGGGTGAAGAAAGAGACAAGATGAACTCATGTGAAGCTGGGCAATGTAGGGTGGTGTCAGGGTAAAATTGGACCCTGCTCCCTTCACTGTCTTCATGGCCTCTAGTTCTGTTCTTTTACACTCAGATCAACATGCCTCAAATCTCAGCCCATATAGCCGAAATGGGCAGCCTGAATATGCTAGATCCTGGAGTAAACTCTGGCTCACAAGGCTTTCCTCACAACTGGGTCATGGGCCAGATGTTCCTCCTGGGTTCAATGGTCTATCTTGGAGAATAATTCAGGTGCAGTTGAAAAGAATGTGTATTCTGCTGTTGCTGGATGAAGTGTTCTATATATTCTCTTAAATCTTGTTGAATTATACTGTTATTCAGTATTTCTATTTCCTCAATCTTCTTTCTAGATGTCTATCCAGTATTGAAAGTTGCATAATGGAATCTCTAAATATTATTACATAACTATTTCTCTCTTCAGTTCTCTGAATGTTTACTTTATATATTGTGGGGCCTTTATTTTAGGTGCATAAATTATTATAATTCTTAAATCTTTTTTTAAAATAGTCCATTTCACCAATATGTAATGTAATACCCATGAACCATAAAGAGAATATCTAAAAATCTACACAAAATGAATTGAGAAGAGAGTCAAAATGGCTCATTATTAAAGATTTTGCAAAAAAAAAAAGGAAGACAGTAGTTGAGGAAGAAATGAGGGCCCCAAAAATTATAAGATATATAAAACAATTAGCAAAATGGTAGAAGTAAACCTTACCTTATCTTACCTTAATTGCCTTAAATGTAAATGTATTAAACTCTGTTTCAGTGTGTCAGGATGCTATGAAAAATACCACAAAATGAGTTGACTTAAACAATGGGAATTTATTGTTTCACAGTTTCATAGGCTAGAAACCTTGTTTCTTACTGGATTCAGTAGCTAACTGAACTGACTTGCCACACTGTTTCAAATTTCTTGACCTGCATCCCTGTCTTAGTTGACATGACAATATCTTCTTTACCTTCTGAGTTCTGGGTATCTTCCTACTTGCCTTCATGGCATTCTTCACATAAGGCCTCCAGTAATTTGAATTAAGACCCACCCCCATTCAAGTGGGCCTTTCCTTAACAAAATTCTTCATATGGTCTCATTTGTAATCAATGTCAGACAGTGACAGAGATTAAGATTAAAAACATGTCTTAATTGGAAGAGAAAATTCAACCAATCACACTCTCCATTCAAAGGCAGAGATTAGTAGAATGGAAAAAAAGAACATGACCCATGAGAAGCTAATCGTTATCTGCTAAAGTTTTATCATGAGATTACAAAAATGCAGTCATATCTTCAGGCTCCACTTCTAATTCCAGTTCTCTTGGTATTTTTACCATATCTGGAGTCACTTCCTCCACTGAACCTTGAACCCCTTAAAGTCATCCTTGAGGGTTGAAATCAACTTCCTCCAAACTCCGATTAATGTTTGTATTTTTATCTCTTCAAATGAATCATAAATGTTCTTCATGGCATCTAGAATGGTGAATTATTTGCAGAAGGGTTTCAACTGACTACACAGATCCATCAGAGGAAACATTATTTATGGCAATTATAGCCTTATGAAATGTATTTCTTAAATAATATGATTTGAAAGTCAAAATTGCTCCTTAATACATGGGTTTCAGAATTAATGTATGTTAGCAGACATGAAAACAACATTAATCTCATTGTACACCTCCATCAGATCTCTTGGGAGACTGGGATCATTGTCAATAAGCAGTAATATAGTATAGGGGAATACTGGACATGGACTTTCCTCATTCAAATTCCAGTTATTAGCACCTCTTTCTCTGGAATGTGAGAAGACCTTACACATAAGCCTCACAGGTTTATAACACTGCTTGGAGAATGAGTTAGAGGAATAAAGAGTTCAGTCAATGAGAAACTTTTTTTGTGTAGGAAGTGGTACAGGTTATGAAAATGGCAAGGAGCCTGGTCAGAGGACTGGGAAATATTATCCATGGCAACATGCTCTATTGTCTAGTTTCTGTGTCTGATTGGTGAGGTCTTTCAACTTGACTCCTCAGAGCAGGGAATCCAAGCTGAGTGTTCCTAAATTGGGACAGTATTCTTGTTATCCTAGAGCCCTGATCTAGAACTTTACTCCCACAGGGGCTAAGGTCCAGCTAGTAGCCTTTATGGCTTTACTCAGTAAAGATAAGTAGACAGAATCACCTGATTTCCTCTGTCACTTTTCCATTTCTCTATATCTCTACTCCCTTCTTACATGTTTACATTCCAAGGTAATATATAGCATTTAGTTTTGAGAAGATTCACTAGTGTTTCTTTTGAAATTCTTGGCAAGTGCATTGGGAAGAAATGACTAGAGTAGTTTGAAGACAATTAAGAGCCTCAAATATCAGAAAATTCTAAGAAAAACAATGTTCTCCTAAAGAAGTCATGGTCCAATTGTAGTTTGATTTGAAGTAAAAGGCAAATAAAGTCTTGGGGTTAATTCTGAGGAGAATAATGGTGATCTTAATTGTATTTATTTATGGTGAAATCATAAGTTATCTTAGAAATTCACAGATTGAGGGGAACTGAGAAAATGCTAACTAAGTGTGGATAAGGTCACACAAGTTTGATTGTTGTTTCAGGTTGCCATACTGCTGCTGATTCATAAGTACCAATAATATTACATTTGCTTTTATACTGAGTATTTATTTCAGGTAAAAGCTTACAGTTCCAAGCCCACAAAATATCAAAACCAAGGCACCATCAGAGATGCTTTCTCACCAAAATCAGCTACTGTTGATGCTGGTTTGATGCCATGTGATGAATGAAGCAAGTTGCCGACCAATCTCTGCTGAGGTCTCTGCTTCCTGACCCCAGAATCTATCATCTCCTGGAGCCCAAATGTGGGCAAACAGTCTCAGCCTTTTCTATCAGTCTCAGCTGCTCTGCTTTCTTCCCAAGTTAACCTGTGGTTATCAGAAGTATAGCTCATCTCTCCCTGGGCCTCAGCTCCTTCAACCTCTTGGAATTCTGTTTTTCTGCATGCTTTCTCTCCAATGGGAGAATAAATATAATATGGTGGTTCCCTTTTCCTGTGTATGTCTGTCTCTGTGTCTTTATATTTTTTTCTTTATATATTTAGTTCAATGTTGTTAGTATTTACTGAAGTTTCCATACTGATTAAACCAGGTGGTAACCACTGTGAACACATGATCATCCATCACAAAATATTCACAGATATCAAAGATATTGAAACAGGAAACTATTGACCTTCCAAACCTTGGAATTTAACAGAAGCCATTTAAAGAATTTGTTTGAATACAGGGGCTTAAATCATCTTTAAATAGAGAGATACTGAAGTGGGGAGTCAGAGAGGGAAAAAATATTGACATGAAGGTCAATATTCTTGTTCCATGTAATTTATGTTATCAAGAAATATTTCAAAAACAAAGACAGGAAATATTTGATCCATTAGAAAACATAAACAAAATATATTTGGCCATTTTAAAAATATAACTCCAAAGCAGATGAATGAGTATATATGTGTGTGTGTAAGAATAAAACACTACACAGATGAAGATAAAATGTCAATTTTAAAAAAGTTAGTGATAAATTAATAAATTTTTAACTCTAGTAGGTTTTCTTAAGATATTGAAATTCTGTATTTAAATGTTTCCACATCATAGATTTAAATAAGAGATAATAATGGTTAAATGGTTAAAATACCATCCACCAACACTGAAGTTAATTACTTCTATGGAATAAATTTTTGGAAACTAATAGAAGCAAAAGCACACAGAAGGAAATATCATTCTTCACATTTTCTACTATGAATTCTAAATAAATGTCTCTTTCTTGGAAAAGACTTATATCCTGCAAATTTATAATTCAGCTAAGGTCATGAGGCAAAAAAATATGAAAATCACAAAGAATACACAAACACCCATGAATATAGTTAGCTGGTAGAAATTGCCAAGTTGGTTTCCTTTTTTTTAAATTTTTAAAAAAAGATACTTAGATTACATAAATATTATACAAAAAAATATAGGGATTCCCTTATGCCCCACCTCTCATCCCTCCCACAACCACCCACATAAATATCCTTCGTTTGTGTAGCACATTAATTGCAATTGAAAAACAAATCCTGGGGTTTTGCCATTAAGCATGGACCATAACTCACATTGTAGACCACACTCTCTCCCACACAGTGCTGCATGTTGTATGATATATAAAATGGCCTATATCTGTCATTTTAATGTCACTCAGGACAATTCCCAAGTCCCAAAAAAGCCACTGTATTACAACTGCTTTTCTGTCTCCCTTCCCCCAGAGCCACCAGTGGCCACTGGCTCCACATCAATGTTGTTATTTCTTCCATTGCTTGAATCACAATATGTCTGTAGTGGAATACCTGTAAGTCCACTCTAGTCCATAGCTCTTCCCCCAATCCTGAGGAGTCTGGGATGGTGATGTCCATTCCACCTCCAATTGAGAGGGGGCTTATATCCAATGGGGAAGAGGGATGGGATTATCCTATCTGCAGCTGCAGAATCTCTCCATTCACTGTGATGGCCATTGTCCATCACCATCACCCTGCCAGCTGTACTCTGTAAGTCCAATGAGCTGTAGAATAGGAGATGCTGCTCCACTGAGGTTCTAAGTCCAGTTGGAACATGGACAGCCCAAAGACTCAAGTCTCTGGGTGCACACCTACAAACTCCAGAACCAAGAACAAGTTTGGATAGATGGGACCCGATGACCCATGTGCAGGGAAGGCATAGTTGAGTCCAACTCTATCACTTACAGGAGGACAAACTCCAAAGTATTCAAATACAAATTTTTTAAAAATATTTTTCATTTTTTAATATTCCAAACTTTAAATTTAATTTTATTTTATTTTTTAAATTTTTTAATGTATTTTATCTAATACATTTAAACTTATCACTATTATTTCATTTTCCTATTAACTAAATTCAGCTATTGTAATGGCTTCATCTTTGAAGAAGCTTTGGATCACAGAAGGGTTACAACTGGGGAAGGGGAGGATTGTTGTTGCAGGGTATCAGGGATGGGGGATGCATGGGAGGAAGTTCACTTGAGCATAAATGTAAGGTCTATAAAAATGATCAAATGTTCATGGGGCATTGTCACAGTGGGTGGAGAATTACTCAATAAATGACAGAATACTGAAATCCCATCCTGGAGAGCTCTGCCACAATCTCTAAGGGAGCAGCAACACTCCCCCCAAGTGCAGGGGCAGCGACTGGCAACGGAAGAAGATTCACCTATGGCCTTTTGATATTGATGATTAGATTATGAGTCTTTGCTCTTGATATTGAAAATTAGCCTATTGTTATGGGGTGCCTAAGGGTTGCCTCCTGAGAGCCTCCTTGTTGCCAAATGTGTCCTCTCTCTAGACCAAACTCAGCATATGAATTCATTACCTTCCTCCCAGTGTGGGACATGACTCCTGGGGATCAGCCTTCTTGGCACTGAGGGATTGCTACCAAGAGCCAACTCATAATGCAACTGGAAAAAGACCTTGAATAATAGGGGGAAAAGGTAAAGACAAATGAGTTTACTTAGCTAAGAGACTTAAAGATGAGGCAGGAGGTCATCCCAGAGATAATGCTTATGCACATCTCAGTAGGATCTCAAAGAATTCCAAAGTGGATATCATCCCAACTAGTGGGGCTCCTGAGGGCCCTGGAGACACCCAGATCCTATGTCAGGGTGGATAGCTCCGGATTTTGGTGTGTCTTTATTTTTATCAGATTCATCAGGAGGGCAGAGACTCAACCTGAGCCATTACTCACTGATTTCATCCAGTCAAAATGTCCTCTTGCCCAAAGGAATGAATTAGTATTTTTTGTGGGATTTAAAAAAGAACTTGAAAATGTCAAAATTGTGAAGAGGAAAAAAATTGGGGCAAGCAGTAGAAGAACATAGTTTCAGTGTTGGTTTTGATCTCAGGATGGAAGACTGTGCTTTAGTTATGAAAGTCTGGAAGAAAATTGTGTTAGTTTTATAGAGGTAGTTTATAGTTGTTGTAAAAGCTTACAGAATTGAGGCTGCAAAAATGTCCAAACCAAGGCATCATCAGACATGCTTTCTCATCAAATTTTGGCTGCTAACAGATACTATATCCCTGACACATGGCAAGGGAGTATGGCTGGTTTGCCAGTCTCTTTCTCATTTCATTTCAAGCTTAGCTGTGTACTATCAGACATTTCTAACTGGGCCTCATGTTATTGAGCCTATTGGACCTTATTTGTTTATCTGCTGCTGTAAGGAACCGTGGAGTCTTCTTTCTCACATTGAAAGGTCAAAATTGCAGAGCTCCATTTCCTTGTATCTCTCCTTTTTCACTGTGTGTTCTCAGTTTATATAATATACAGTTAGATGGCAGAAACCCATCCTGAATCTAGTTTCATTGCTGTAGTCTGTTCAAAAGGCTGAAAGTGATCTAAATTAAAAGTGTTTGAAGCAAAGGTGACTTAATCGAATCTAATGCAATCAAAAAGCTTCACATCCATTTGAATGGATTAGTTGAAGGATATAATCTTTACAGGGATTCACAAAATTCAAACTGTCACAAAAATATTTGGAGATGTTGTTGGTAAAGGGTATTTAATGTATTTTCAAAAATTCAAATTTGCTGAGAAAGGGGAAGGGAAAGGGATCCATTTGGAGCAATTGGATCACCAGTGTAGAGATGATACTTCATTTAAATTTAAATTTTAATTTTCATAGAAGAAGAAGAGTAACTGAAGTTTATGAATACATGAGTAATGGTAGATTTAATAACAATGAGTTGAGGTAAGTTGCTAAGTTAATTAATTCATTTGTGAAGTAAGGGTGCTCTCATCTGATAAAAGTATAGACTTAAGGGAGAAAAAGGTTCAAAAGGCATGGAGGTGTGACCTATATACAGACATGGAAGAATGGTTTAATTACCAAGGCATAGTTTCATTTCCAGTGTATGCAAAAACAATTGGATGTTTGTGACTGTATTTAGACCTGGTTCAATATCCTAGTCATGTGAAGCCATGGAATAGGCAGGTTTTGCAGTCACTGCAGATTGGGGACTTGATCAGCAGATTTGATGAAAGGGTCAAAAGGAATGAATAGTTTGGTCTTAGAAAACATATGTTGAAATGAATAAACAGGGACTGAATTGGGCAGTAAAAATTAGGAGAAGTGGAGATTTATGTTTATCGATGTTTTTTTTCCCAACACAAAAGAGGTTTCTTGTGGGAGGTGGGAGGAGAACATGGACAAATGGAATAGTTTTCAATCTGTTAAAATGAAAAAAGGTTGTAGTAATGGAATGGGGTCTCTGATCATTGATTTGAGATGTAATATATTCTGGCACAATCTATGTGTGGTATGCACCTCTCACCATGAGCACGCTTAGGAATTTGAGTTCAGAAGACAGGCAGAGAACTAAGCTCAAATTCTAGTTGTGATATTTTATAGCTATGAAAATCTGTCATATTACTAAAAGTTTCTGAATCTCCTGTCACATGAAATGTTAAATGGATAATTGAAACAAACAGCAAGTTGATGGTAAGGAATAAATAAAGAAATATATGTTATTTACCAAGCATGGAATCATATGTACAATAAGCATTATATGTTTTCCCTTTAACTGGATGTAAAATTCAAAGAATTGACTTAATCCTGCTTCTGTTCTAAACAATATTTGCAATTCGCCCATGAAACACTATTAGTAAATTACAATGATATAGATTGGATTTATATTTTACAAATGTTTTCCTGTATATAAATTATGAAAAGCATTAATATTGGTGCTGCTAATAAATATAGAGGCATATTCCAGCTACAAATTCATGAAGATATCAGAGGGAACAACTATATTTCCCCCAAAATCCCTATGAGCCTTATTTGGGTCTTAGAGAATAACAATAGCTGTTATGTAGTCAGAGTTTTTCAGAAGATTGACTCATGTGACCATGGGTATTGGCAAATTTGAACTTTGTAGGGAAAACAGTAGGCTAGAAAGTCCAATAAAGTTGATATTGAAATCCTTTTTTGCCAGTTCCCAAGGGGACAGTGATTGGATGGAAATTCTTTGAGTCACTGTTGATGTTCAGGAAGACATTTTTCTGACTGCTGAATTCCTCAGTTTTTGTTTTTAAGAACTCTGTGATGGTTAGGCTAATGTGTCAACTCAGCCAGGTAATTGTGCCCAAGTGAGATTACAGCATAGATAGTTGATTACATCTACATCAATCAGGAAGATTACCTTCAGCAATTATGGATGCTTTAACCTATTAGTTGAATGCCTTAAAAGGGGAAGTGATTTTAACATTTAGAGAGAATTTCCCATATCATCTTTGGACAGCCAACCTCTCCAGGAAACTCATAAAGAATCTTCACTGGACTTTCATTTGCAGCCTGCCTGCAGAACCTGGACTTGTGCATCTCCATGGTCATGTGAAAGTCTCTTATAAAATCTCATGTTATTGACAGATAACTCCTGTTGATTCTGTTTCCCTAGGGAACCCCTACTAATAGCAATTTCTTTGTTGATGATAGATGCAATCAACTGATTGCAGATGCCAATCCCACTTAAAAAATATATTCAGAGTAACAAGAAAGCTAATGTTTGACCTAGCAACTGGAGACTATAATGTAGCCAAGTTGACACATGAAATTATCCATCATAGTTCACCCCTTGCCAGCTAGACACCCATAGACAGCTCTTTAAACCAAATTTAATCTCCAAATAAAGACAATAATATAGTCATACTTCCACCTAACATGAGACATCTGTCCTGCATAAAACAGAAAGCACACTAAACTTTCCTCAGAAGAAGATGCAAGTCCTTGGATGATATTCACTCTTATCTTAGGTATCCTGTATCTTAAATACCATGACAAAGTTAATATAACTTATGTTACATGATAAAGGTATATGAAAAGGAAGAAGAAATATGTATAGTTAGATACATAGACAGTAAGATACACAAAAATGTATTTATAACAATACAAGAAAGAAATACTCATAGCCATTGCAGTCTTCATTTCTGCAACTGGTCACATAGTCACAGCTCACATTTACAACTATCTTCTTCCATTACCCACTCTCTAGTCACTTTTCCCTCAGCAAGCACCCTAGCTGCTCATAGTTCTGTGTGGTGAGGTGACCAAACCATTCATTCCTGAATGGTCTTGGCCGTCAGTGGTCTTGTCTGGATTGGGTCACTGTAGTTTTTAGTTTACTATTTCTCAAAATTTTTAAAAAGATACTTAGATTACATAAATGTTACACAAAAAATACATGGATTCCTATGTGCCCCACCTCCCACACCTCCCACAACCTCGCAAATAAACATCCTTCATTACTGTGGCACATTAATTGCAATTGATAAACACAATCTGGGGCTTTGCTATTAAGCATGGATCATAGTTCACATTGTACACCACACTGTCTCCGACACAGTGCTGCATGTTATGTGATGATATAAAATGGCCTATATCTGTCATTTCAATGTCACACAGGACAATTCCCAAGTCCCAAAAAAGGACCATGTTACAACTACTTTGCCCTTTCCCTTCACCCAGAGCCTCCAGTGGCCACTGGCTCCACATCAATGTTGTAATTTCTTCCATTACTTGAATCACAATATGTCTATAGTAGAAACCAGTAAGTCCACTCTAGTCCATAGCATTTCCCCCAATGCTGAGGAGTCTGGGAAGTGATGCCCACTCCACCTTCCTGTGTTTGGGAAGATGAATGGAACTATCCTTCCTGCAGCTGCAGATTCTTTCCATTCCCTGGGACAGCCATTGTCCATCATCATCTCCCTGCCAGTTGTCCTGGGTAAGTCTAATTAGTTGTAGAGTAGGAGCTGCAGCTCCGCAAAGGTTCTGGGCCCAGCTGGCACATGGACAGCCCAAATACTTGAATTTCTGGATGTACATCTACAAACTCCAGCACCAAATATAGGTTTGAATAGAAGGGACAGATATGTGATGTGCAGGGAAGACAAAGTGGAGTCCAACACTGTCACTGTCTGGAGCACAGATTCCAAAGAAGAGCTGGCTGATAAGGCACCAAACTCTGGAGCTATCAGCCCTGATGTAGGACCTGGGTGTCTCTAGAGGGCTCAGGAGCCCCTCTATTTTGGGTTATATCCACATTGGAAGCCTATAAGGTTCTACTGAGATGTGCATAAGCTTTACCTCTGGGATGACCTCCCGACTCACATTGAAGTCTCTTAGCCATATAAACTCTTTCATGTTTATATTTTCCCCCTTTTATTTGAAGTATTTTTTCCAGTCACTTTGCCAGTTGGCACTTGGTAGCTATCCCTTAGTGTCAGGGAGGCTCATCACCAGGAGTCATGTCCCATGCTAGGATTAAGGTAACACATTCATATGCTGAGTTTGGAATCGAGAAAGGCCATATTTGGGCAACAAGGAGGCTCTCAAGAGGCAACCCTTAGGCACCCCATAAAAATTGGCTAAGTTTTAATTTCAAGAGCAAAGACTCGTAAGCCTAGTCATTAATATCAAGGGCTCATCAGTGGATCATTCTCCTTTACCAGTCACTGCCCTGCACTTGGGGGACTGTTGCTACTCCCTTAGAGAATGTGGCAGAGCTCTCCAGGATGGGAATTCAGTATTCTGTCATTTATTGAGTGATTCTTCACCCACTGTGACAATGCCCCATTTACATTTGAACATTTTTATATACCTTATATTTATGCTTAGGTGAACTTCCTCCCATGCATCCCCATCCTTGACACCCCACACCAATGGTCCTCCCTTGCCCCAGTTGTAACCCTTCTGTGATCCAAAGCTTCTACAAAGATGAAACCATTTCAATAGCTGAATGTAATTAATAGGATAATGAAATACAAATGATAAGTTT
>JAQZBX010075995.1:0-14508 GCA_029593785.1 Cabassous unicinctus
CTTGTGCCAATACCATGCAGTTTTGACCACTGTAGCTTTGCAGTATGCTTTAAAGTCAGGTAGTGTGATCCTTCCAATTTTTTTTTTCAATATGTTTTTGGCCATTCAGGGTCCCTTGTCTTTCCAAATAAATTTCATAATTAGCTTTTCCAATTCCATAAAAAATGCTGTTGCAATTTTTATTGGGATTGCAATAAATCTGTAAATCAATTTGGGTTGGACAGATATCTTAATGATGTTTAGTCTTCTGATACACGAACTGGAATATTCTTACAATTATTTATGTCTTCTTTTTTTCCCTTTAACAATGTTGTGTAATTTTCTGTGTACATGTCCTTTGCATTTTCAGTTAACTTTATTCTTAGATATTTGATTCTTTTAGTTACTATTATAAATGAAATTTTTTTTCTTCACTTCCTTCTCAGATTGCTCATTATTGGTATACAGAAATGCTACTGATTTTTGCAGTTTGATCTTACATCTTGCCACTTTACTGAACTCATTTACCAGCTCTAGAAGCTTGTTGTAGGTTTTTAGGGCTTTCAACAAATCTGATCATGTCATCTCCAAATAGTGAGATTTTTACTTCTTCCTTTCCATTTTGGATGTCTTTTATTCTTTTTCTTGATTAAGTGCTTGAGCAAGTACTTCTAATACAGTGTTAAATAAGAGCAGTGACAGTGGGCATCTTTGTCTTGTTCCAGATTTTAGAGTGAAACCCTTTAGCATTTCACCATTGGATATAATGTTAGCTGTGGGTTCTTCATATATACCCTTTATCATGTTAAGGAAGTTTCCTTCTATTCCTATCTTTTGAAGTGTTTTTATCAAGAAGGGTACTGTATTTTGTTGAATGCTTTTTCTGCATCAGTAGAGGTGATCATGTGATTTTTTTTTCTGTCGATCTGTTAATATGGTGTATTACATTGATTGATTTTCTTATGTTGAACCATCCTTGCATACCAGGGATGAAATCCACTTGATCATGGTGTATAATTCATTTGATGTATTGTTGGATATGATTACCAAGTATTTTGTTGAGGATTTTAGCATCCAAATTCATTAGTGAGATCAGTCTGTAGTTTTCTTTTCTTGTGGTGTCTTTATGTGGCTTTGGCATCATAAAATGAGTTAGGCCATGTTCCCTCCTCTTCTATTTTTTGGAAGAGTTTAAGCAGGATTGATGTTAGTTCTTTCTGGAATGCTTGGTAGAATTCACCTGTGAAGCCATCTGGTCCTGAGCACTTCTTAGTTGAGAGGTTTCTGATGACTGATTCAATCTCATTACTTGTGATTTGCCTGTTGAGTTCATCAATTTCTTCTTTTGTCAATGTAGGCTGCTCATATATTTCTAGAAATTTTCCCATTTCATCTAAGTTATCGATCTTGATGGTGAATTCTGGGGATTTGTATGCACGTGATTAAAACGACATGATGGGAATGTTCTTTTGGCAAATATGGCAGGGGAGGGTTACGGGTGCAGAGTGTTGGGGGTAGGGGTGTATGTGGGGTGCACCTGGGGCATGCTTCTAAGGAATATGAAAATATGAAAAAAGAAGACACTGGGGGAACATACAGAAGAAATTGTCACTGTACATAAAAGATAACATATCTTACAGTGATGAAAAACACAATGTGAATATATCTTAATAAAACTTATTTAAGAAAAAATGACAATGAAATATCCTCTCAAATAGCATAGAACAGCCATTATTTAAAAAACAAAACAAAACAGAAAACACTAAGTGCTGGAGAGGATGTGGAGAAATAGGAACACTTCTTCAGTTTTGGTTGGATTGAAAAATGGTGCAGCCTCTGTGTAAGACAGTTTGGTGGTCCCTCGGGAAGCTAAATATAGAACTGCCATATGATCCAGCAATTCCTCTACTAGGAATATATCCAGAAAAACTGAAAACTGTGACACGAACAGACATCTACACACCCATGTTCATAGTGGTATTGTTCACGATTGCCAAAAGATGGAAACAACCCAAGTGTCCATCAACCAATGAATGGGTAAACAAAATGTGATATATACATACAGTAGGATACTATGTTGCAGTAAGAAGAGATGAAATTGGTACACATATGATAACATGGGTGAATCTTGAAGACATTATACTAAGTGAAATAAGCCAGACACAAAAGAATAAATATTGCATGGTCTCACTAGCATGAACTAAATACGAAGAATAAACACATGCAGTTAAAACCTAGCATATAGGTTATTAGGAGATAAGAGGAAGGCTGTGAAGGAGTACTGATGCTTAATGTGTGTAGAAGTTTTAATTAACTTGACTGTAAATGTGTGGAAATGGATAGAGTTGATGGTAACACATTATAGTGCATAGCAGCTGGTTTATAAATGGGATTGTGACTGTAAAGTGTAATCTAGGAATGTAAATGTCAATTGAAAGAAAGCTAGAGAATAATCTAGGTACTGAATAACACAGTGAACCCAGAGGAGGATGAGAATTGTGGTTAATAGTACAAATGCAAGAATGTCCTTCTTGAACTAGGATGTATGTATATCACTTTTGCATGGTCGTGGGAATGTGGAGAAGCATGGGGAAAATACAATTAATGTAACCTATGGACTAAAGTTAACAGCAATACTATAATATTCTTGCATCAGTGCCAAATATGTATTGTGTTAATATTAGGGGGTATAGCAAAATATGCCAAAGGTATGCTTTGGACCCTAGTTATTGGTAATAGTCTGATGATATTATCTCATAATCTGTAACAAATGTTCCACAATGGTGTGGTGTGTTGATAAAGGGTTGTTGTATGGGAATTCTACACATGTGCATGATTGTTTTGTAAGTTCACAACAATCTTTAATGAAAATATATTTTTAAAAAGGGAAGGAAATTGCAATCATCTTCTAAATACTCTAAGTAATGACTTGTAAAACCACATAATTTTATAAGAATTAGGATTGACTTTGTCCCTTGCCCCAGTCTTGGATTATTCAAAAACAAATCCTAGATATCATATTATTTCAAACTTAATTGTGTCAGGATATATTTCTAAAGTGTAAGGGATCTATTTTCAAACAAATCACAATACCGTGTCATAGCTAAAATTTTAATAATAATTTCTTACTATTAACAAATATCAAATTTACCAATTGTCTTATTTTTTATATAACTTGAGTCAGAATTCAAATCAGGTGCATGCATTGCAATGGTTGATAGGCCTATTCAGTTTCTTTTTTAATCTGTATATTTTTCCTCAACCATTTTTGGACTAATGGTTTTGGACTAAAATTTGTCTTACAAATTTTATTTGTTAGACAAACTAAACTGGGTCATTTTAGAATTTCCCTTTATCTGGATTTGGTCAAAGATATTTGAAATCCCTGTGTGTCCTTTAGTGTATTACTTGTGTTTTCTATTAGATCTAGAGGCTTTATCAAAGTCTGTTTAGTTTTTTTCTTTTTATTTTCCTTCCTTCCTTCCTTCCTTCCTTCCTTCCTTCCTTCCTTCCTTCCTTCCTTCCTTCCTTCCTTTATTATGTTTGTGGGTATTTATGGCTATTTTAAACATGATCAAAATCCTTTCATACTCCCTCCATCAAGACTTGTAGTCAATGTTCTCTCCCCTTGAATCTCAGTTGACTCTAGTGATTTTCTTCTAATAGCATGCAGTGGAAGTAAGGCGTGAGAGTTTTGAAGCTTGGTCAGATTAGACCATGCAGATTTCCACCTGGCTCTTTTTTGGGTGGATGCTCAATATAGGGCAATAGTTTCCTACCAGGTTTCACTTTTACTTCACTTCCTGGGAGCATTTGAATGTCTGGAAACATTTTTGATTGTCATGACTCTGGGGATGGTGCTGCTGGCAGATATCTATTGCATAAAGGACAGGCATGCTGCTAAATATCATACAGTGTACAGGATAACCCCTTACAACAAAGAATCATCCATCCTGTTTTAGTTTGCCAAAGGGCTGCCCATGCAAAGTGCCAGAAATGGGTTGGCTTTTACAGAGGGGATTTATTTGGGGTAAAAGCTTACAGTTCCAAGGATGTGAAAAGCCCAATTCAAGGCACAATAAGAGGTGCTTTCTCACCCAAGTCAGTTGCAAAGTGATGAAGCAAGATGGCCCCCAACCTATGCCTTTCTGCAGCTATAGGCAAACCTGGCATAGGGCTTTTCTCTCAAGGCCTCCTATCTCAGTCTCAGTGGCTCTGCTTTCTTTCTGAGTACAGCTGTAAACTATCAGACATGTGAGTCTTTGAGACTCTCAGGGTCTTCTCTCCTTTGCAGCTCAACTGTGGGTGAAACTGGAGTCCTTTATCTCACAAGGCAGGATCAAATATGGTGGCTTCCTTGATCTGTGTCTATCTGTGTCTCTTTCTGTGTCTCCATTTATATCAGACACAGCCAGAGGGTAGAGACCCAGCTGGTTTATGCCTCACTGACATAGTCCAATCAAAAGCCCTAAAGCTACCTTATCAAGTAATCCAATCAAAGGACCCTCAACCAAATTTAATGCTATCAAAGGGTATCACACCCACAGGAACAGATTAGTTTAAAAACATAATCTTTCTCTTTTTCAAATTCACAAGATAATTTTAAACTGCCACACATCACAAAATGTCAATAGTGTCAAAATTGATGTATCTACTCTAAAGTAGCCAGCAGTCAAGTAACAAACTGGACTACTTATAGAGTGTCTTGCTGGAGAATACATTTGTACATGCTCCAGTTAGGGTACCATCAGAGATGTCAGTTATTATCTCATAGCAGCTTTCAGCCCTATGAGTGAGTTATGTTAGACATCCAGTCCAATGGAGTCTTCAGATTACTATAGCTTTAGCCAACCCTTTTCTGAAGCTACTTGTGAAACCCCAAGTGATAAATGCCCAGCCAAGTCCTTCCTTACTTCCTGACTCAAAATATTCTGAGCAAAATAAAACTCTGTTTTAATCTACTAAGTAATGGAGGGATTTGTTAAGCAGCAATAGTAACAGAAATTCATCATTTCTTAACTCCATTAACATACTATGCAAAATGGACGTAATATAATTCTATCATTCTTCACTTATTAATCAGAATTTTCCTATAATGAGAAACTTTACCTCATTGATTATTTGATCACCCTAAATTATTTGTATAAGAAAAGCAGTAAGAATGCCTGAGTTTACAACATAGTAAAACTGCAAATTAATAAAAAATAAAATACAGGGAGAAAATCTTAAAAGCAAGGGGCAGGAATTGATAAATTATGGTAAATAAAAGTAGTTTGGCATACAGCTGACTGCTCTACAGCCACAATGGAAGGCATGTATCAATGGATGATGGTTTTAATATGCTGAATGGAAATAACTGCCATATTGGAATTCTATACCCAGTGAAAATATCTCTTGAGAATAAATGTGAAATAATGATATTTACACACAATCAAAAACTAAGAGTTTTTGTAGCAGAGACAGTACTATTTGTTCAAAATAGTATTTGGTTTTCTTTGTAGTCACATATGAAGACAATTGTTTCCAGCTTCTCTGTCATCTAGCTGAAAACAGGTGTCTGAAGTAAAGCCCATGGAAAATAGATAGAAATGATGAACTAATTCTAGGCCTAGCAATAAAATGTCCTTTGGAATCTTCCATGTTCCCTTTTTCTCTTATGTGACTAGAAGTAAAAAACTATATCCCTAAGTCAAGTTTCTAGGAGAAATCAGGACTGCTGCCAAACCCACACTGAAACATGAGCAAACAATGCATTTTTAAGTGTTAAGCTTCCAAAATCTTGGGAAATGTTTGTTAAAGTAGCAAATATTAATTACTCAGATTAATACTGGCATTGACAGCTGGGGAGGAGACTGATACAAAAAACTGGAAAGCTGGAAATCCATGTTATTCAGTGACATACTATTTATAATCTGTTGCCTGGAGTTACTTGAGAGGCAAAGGTCATGTATACTGAGGGTGCAGCTTTAGGGAATGTGATTGGGGAAAATAACCTTAGTAGTGTGGGGGTTGGTTGTTATTGTTGGTTTGGGGAAGGCACTTCAGGAAAGAGATAATCTCTATAGAAAGAGTTGGCAGGTTTTGCTAGCAGAATAATTGGAATTACAAAATTTCACGATCAGCAAGTTTGGAAAGCCTGTTTCTAAATCACAAAAGTAAGAGTTGGGATTTAAAGAGCTCTTGAGGAGCCTAATCCAACTTCTTAGATAAAGTAACTCAGGGTACAGAGCAGATTGAGATATCTATATGTTTCCAAATAGCCTCATGGTAACCATAATTATATTGAGAATGGAAGCCACAGGGTTTAGGAAACAAAACCAGTCAGGCTCAAAAGAATTTTGGGTGGTTATTGTTATATGAAACTGACTGGAAGCTAACAGAACTAAGTTTCTTAAAGAATTGTATTGCTGAAGAAATCAAAAGCCTTGACCTAAAAGGTCCTTGACTTTTTGGGATTTAAAATCTATACTTGACCATCCTTGCACAAGCATGAAATAAGCTATAAAGTCTGTTCAGTCCCAAAGAAGGTGTATTTCCCAATACTCATTTCAAATATGTCCAAGTAAGATAGCTGAAAAGGAAGAGCCTTTTAGAGAGTGGACTGTGGACTATAATGGATAGGAGAAAAGGGTTTCCCACCCAGTGAATGGATTTTGTTCTTAAGCATAGAAATTCCTCACCTTAGGGTGGTGGGCCTTTACAATGCCTCACACTACAAGATTCCCGCATTACCATGGACCACTGATTGCTCTGTTTCTTTGATTTTTTCCTTATCTAATGATAATTTTTATTATTATCTTGTCCCATACAATAGTATGTTGAGTATATTTGATAGTTGGGGAGACATATAATTCTATCTTTCAGGCCATAGTTTCCAGGAACAAGACAATCGGAAAGAAATCACTGTGCGTAACCTGGTCTATGAAAAAAACTTCATGATCAAATGTCCACCTTGGATGTGGATATTGAGAATGGCACCTTCTGTGTGGTCTCTGAGCTAGACACATTTCCTCATTTCACAGATGAAGAAATTTATTCATTAGGTACCTTATTCTTGATTTTATATATATATATATATATGTATATATATATACATATATAAAACTTTTTCCCACTATACATAGTCACAGGGTATTATAGTTGAATAACAGGAAAATTTGAACATAGGTATGTCAATGCCGTTTGATATCAATACATTTAAAAGAGTTAGTTTAAAAATAAGTGGTAAGAAATTGAGTTTAATTTTCACTAAGAAAGTTGAAGTTTTCTTTTTTCACTTTTCAGCCACAAAACTATTGCCAATGAGTCATCATAAGCAAGGCAAAGTAGACTGCAGGTGTTGATAATGATCACTTTATATATTTTCACACTGCTCGAAGGTGCACTTTGTTACTTATTACAGATTTAGCTATTTTTATTTTAATTGGTACTTTTAAATATTTGGTATCTAACCAGCTGGTATGGTCCAGCAGGTGAGACAAAGAAATAGCACTTTTATCATAGTAAAAATGAAAGAAAATTGACTAATGTCTATCAATGATAATTGAAATAGGCTACTGCTTCTCTGTGGGCTCATGTATTCATAAGATAGTATAAGAAGGTATTGTTCTCTGAAAGGACATGTACTTTTACAACACAGAGGCATTTTGAAAACCCACGAACTAGCATTAAGAGCAAATGAAAAACGCTCATACAGTTTAATACTTGTTGGATTTTGCTGTTTTATCAATCACTAATGAAATTATCACTTCTTGGTCAAATCAATAAAATAATGGCTGAGATACAAGTGACAACATAGAAGTAATCTAATTTTCTGATTATTATGGAAATTTGCACTTTTACCTTTTTTACATATGAACTTGATATATGAATATTTCAGATAGTAAGTATTCCATACACGTTTACTGATGATGCAGAATTTTTAATTTATAATGGATAAATTTATATATTTTATATATTTGCAGTCCACACACAAATGCTATATATGCTATACTCTACAATGCATTTTAGATTATTTTAGTCATACATTTCTGTAGTTCTGTTTCCCAATTGTTCCATTTTTCTGTTGGGTACATTAGCATAAATGTGCTCTCTGATTTGTCAATTCACTCTGAAATTTTAACACATTACTGCAAGTGAGTTTTTATGCCTTGTTCCTTATTTAATCAGTATTAAATACCTGATTTTTTTAAAGCAGCAATTTCCATAAATTATAAGGAGGTGGAATCTTGCTAGTAAAAAAGACCTCCAGGCTCTTTTAATTTATTATTTAGAAGTTGTATTGTCAGATTGTTTGTGCTAAAGATAAGGTGTCTGGGCTGTTTCTCCTGACTGCCTTTACAATGGATTAAGCAATTAGGATTCTAGCTCAAATTCAAACAAAGTGAGCAAATCACTATATAGATTTAAGGGAAGCAAAACAGGGTTGAACAAATGAAGACCATTATTTGAAATGGTGCAAAGAGAAAATTAGAAAAATGTGTGTAACCATCTTTTTGTATACATGTGCATATTCAAAGATACATATAAGTTGAATATATTTTTATATATAGTTGAATATATATAATATTGAATATTCAATTCACTGTATCACTGATGGCTATATATGCCTAGCTATCAAATATCGGAAAAAGAAAACTGAGTTTTACAGTTGTTTAGGTGAGAATGAGAAACAGGTTCATACTTTGATAGCACCCTTTGTTCCAAACACATATAAAAGATGGGTAAAATACAAAATGAGAAAATCAGAAGACTATGGCCTGTCTCAAATGCCAGGACAAAATCGTTTTAACCAGGAAAAGGAAAGAAATGCAAAGTTGTGAGCAGAGAAAATACTGTGGCCTCACTGTCCTTAGATATGAAGGGGAGGGGGAGGGATGAATAGGTGGAACACAGGGCATTTTAGGGCATTGGAACTGTTCTGTGTGTTATTGCAATGACAGATACATGACATTATACTTTTGTCAAAGCTTATAAAACTTGTACAGTGCAAAGTGTAAACCATAACTATAGATTTTGATTAATAGCTGTGTTTCAATTTGGTTTGTCAGTTATAACAAATGTACCTCCCTAATGTAAGATGTGAGGAATAGAGGAAAATGTGTATGTGTGTGTGGAGGTAACCTGGGTATCCCCTATACTTTTTCAAAGAATATTTTTATAATTGTATTATTACTATAATCCATCATTTACAATGTTTCAGTATGTTGTAAAAGTCCATGGTTTTATTGTTTTATTTAACAAATCAATTTTATTGATACATATTAATAAAACATAAATCCGTCCAAAGTGTACAATCAATGGTATTTGGTAATCAAATAATTGTGCATTTATTATTTCAATCATTACTAGAGCATTTTCATTATTCCAATAATAATAATAATAATAAACAGACAAAGAACAAAAAACCTCATCTCTCAATTTCTCTATGCTTCCCCTGCCTTACATAGCTGCTTTTCTGTTTCCATCTCTCTAGTTTATTTGTATTTATTTTGTAAAAAAACAAAACAAAACAGTCTTATATATGCAATATCACCCATATTCGTATCTTACATGAGGTTTCATTATGTTATACAATCCCATGTTACAGTTTTTAGCTTTTCTTCATTTCAACCACTGCCATACCCATATGCTCTGTTAGTTAATACCACTATGATGTGGTTTCATCATTTCTATTTCTTTCACCATTTCTATTCATTTCCAAAGATTTACGAACAACCTTTTTACCAGTTCTGCACAGATTGACCCTCAGCTTTCCATTATCTACCCTCATTCTATTTTCTGGTGACCTATATTCTAATTACTAACTCCATGAGTTTACACAATATATTTAGTTCATAATAGCACAATCATACCATCTTTGTCCTTTTGTGTCTGGCTTGCTTCACTCAACATAATGTCCTCTATGTTCATCCATGTTGTCATATGCTTCATAATTTCATTTCTTCTTAGAGCTGCATAATATTCCATCGTGTGTATAGATCACAATTGTGTTTATCCATTCATCGGTTGACAGACACCTGGGTTTTTTCCATCTTTTGGCAATTGTGAATAACGCTGCTATGAACATCAGTGTGCAGATGTCTGTTTGTGTCACTGCTCTCAGTTTGTTCTGGGTGTGTACCTAGTAATGGTATGGCCGAGTCACATGGCAAGTCTATATTCAACTTTCTTAGTAACTGCCAAACAGTCCTCCACAGTGGCTGTACCATTCTACATTCCCACCAGCAGTGAATAAGTGTTCCTATCTCTCCACATTCTCTCCAACACTTGTTACTTTCTGACTTTTTAATAGTGGCCATTTTTAATAGGTGTGAAATGATATCTCATTGTACTTTTGATTTTCATTTCCCTAATTGCTAGTGATGTTGAACATTTTATCAGGTTTTTTTTCACCATTTGTATTTCTTCTATGACCAATTGTCTTTTCAAGTCTTTTGCTCATTTTTTAATTGGGTAGTTTGCCTTTTATTGTTGAGTTGTAGTATCTCTTTATATATCACAGATATTAAACCCCTATCAGATATGTGATTTCCAAATATTTCTCCCATTGAGGTGGTTGTCTTTTCACCATTTTGACAAAATCCTTTGAAGTGCAAAAGTGTTTAATTTTGAAGAGGTCTCATTTATCTATATTTTCTTTCATTGTTCACACTTTGGGTGTAAAGTTTAAGAAATTACCGCTGACCACAAGATCTTGAATATGTTCAACTCCTTCCTTCTAGAAGTTTTATGGTTGTTGCTTTTATATTTAAGTCCTTGATCCATTTTGAGTTCATTTTTATATAAGGTGTGAGACAGGGGTCCTCTTTCTTTCTTTTGGATATGTCTATCCAGTTCTCCCAGCACCATTTGTTGAACAGACTGTTCTGGCCCAGCTGGGAAGGCTTGACAGGTTTGTCAAAAAATCACTTGACCATAGATATAAGGGTTTGTTTCTGAGTTCTCGATTCAGTTACATTGGTCACTCTGTCTATTTTTATGCCAGTACCATGCTGTTCCTACTACTATAGCTAAGTAAAATGCTTTAAAGTCAGGAAGTGAAAGTCCTCCAACTTCATTCTTCTGTTTTAAGACATTTCTGGCTATCTGGGGCCCCTTATCCTTCCAAATAAATTTGATAATTGTCTTTTCCATTTCTTCAAAAAAGACCGTTGGATGTTTATTGAGATTGCATTGAATCTGTAAATCAACTTGGATAGATTTGACATCTTAACAATATTTAGTCCTCCAATCCATGAACAAGGAGTGTCTTTCCATTTATTTAAGTCTTCTTTCTTTTATTTAGCAGTTTTGTAGTTTTCTGAATAGAAGTCCTTTATGTCTTTGGTTAAGTTAATTCCTATATATCTAATTCTTTTAGTCATTATAAATGGATTTTTTCCCTCATTTTCTCCTCAGATTGCTCATTAGTAGCATACAGAAATGCTATTGATTTTTGCATATTAATCTTGCATCCCATCACTTTGCTGAACTCATCTATTAGTTCTAGTAGCTTTGTTGTGGATTTTTTGGGATTTTCTACCTATAGGATCATAATCATTAGCAAATAGTGAAAGTTTTACTTCTTCCTTTCCTAGTTGGGTGACTTTTATTTCTTTATCTAGCCTAATTGCTCTAGTTAGAACTTCTAGCACAATATTGAGTAACAGTGATGACAATGGGCCTCCTTGTCTTGTTATTCCTGATTTCAGCAGGAAATACTTCAGTGTTTAACCATTGCATACAAGCCTAGCTGTCAGTTTTTCATATGTGCACTTTAACTTGCTGAGAAAGCCTCCTTCTATTACTACTTTTTGGTATGTTTTTATCAAGAAAGGATGCTGTATTTTGTCAAATTCTTTTTCCGCATCCAGCGAGAGGATCATGTGTTTTCTTTTTCTTCAATTTATCAATGTAGTTTGTTACACTAATTAATTTTCTTGTGTTGAACCGCCCTTGCATACCTGGGATAAAACCCACTTGATCTTGTTGTATAATCCCATTAATGTGCTTTCGAATTCTGTTTGCAAGTATTTTGTTGAGGATTTTTGCATCTATATTCATTAGAGATATTGGTCTGTTGTTTTCTTTTTTCATAATATCTTTATCTGATTTTGGTATTAAGGTGATGTTGGCTCCATAGAATGAGTTTGGTAGCTTTCTTTCTTGTTCAATTTTTTGGAGGAGCTTGAACAAGATTAGTATTAGATCATCTTTGAATGATTGGTAGAATTCACCTGTGACTACATCTGGTCCTGGGCATTTCATCTTTGGGAGGTTTTAGATGACTGTTTCAATCTTTTGTTTGTGATTGGTTTGTTGAGATCTTCTATTTCTTCTAGTGTCAGTGTAGGTTGTTTTTGTGTTCCTAGGAATTTTGTCCATCTTGTCTACATTGTCTATTTTTTTGGCATACTGTTGTTCATAGTATCCTCTTGTGATTTCTCTTATTTCTGGTGATCAGTGGTAATGTCCCCCCTCTCATTTCTGATTTTATTTATTTACATCTTTTCTCTTCTTTTCTTTATCAGGTCTAGCTAAGTGTTTGTCGATTTTGTTGATCTTCTCAAAGAACCAACTTCTGGTATTGTTGATTCTCTCTATTGTTTTTGTTGTTAGTGGTGATCTCGATTTTATTTATTTCTACTCTGAGCTTTACTATTTCTTTCCTGCAGCTTGGTTTGGGACTAGTTTGCTGTTCTTTTCTAGTTCCTCTGGGTGTGCAGTTAGATCTTCGATTTTAACTCTTTCTTCTTTTTTAACTTAAGGATTTTGGGTTATAAATTTCCCTCTCAGCACTGCCTTTGTGTTGTCCCATAGTTTTGATATGTTGTGTTCTCATTTTCATTCATCTCAAAATATTCACTGAATTCTCTTGAAATTTCTTCCTTAATCCATTGATCATATGTTTCATATGTTTCATATGATCCATATGTTTCATCTCCATATATTTATGAATTTTCCCTTTTTCTGTCCATTATTGATTTTCAGCTTCCTTTTGTTATGATCAGGGAAAGTGTTTTGTATAATTTCAATCTTTTTCAGTTTATTGAGACTTGTTTGTGATCCAATATATAATCTATCCAAGAGAAGCATACATGAGTGCTTGAAAAGAATGTATATTCTGCTGTTTTGGGGTGCGATGCTCTATAAATGTCTGTTAGGTCTAGTTATGTATCATATTATTCAAGATCTTTGTTTCTTTATTTGTCCTCTCTCCAGATGTTCTATCCAATAGTGAGAATGATGTATTGAATTCTCCAACTATTATTGTAGAGATATTTATTTCTTATTTTCTCACATAACACATATATTTCTGCATTTCATGTTGTCAATGATTCCCTGAGATTCTATTCCATTTTTTCCATTCTTTTCTGTTCTCCTGTCTTTTCCAGTTCAGATGTTCTGTCCTTGAAATCACTAATTCTGTCTTCGAGCAATTCAAATCACCTCTTATGTCCCTCTAATGTATTTTAATCTCATCCATCATGTGTTTCATTATCATAAGCTCTGTTATTTTTGTTTGCAGGCCCTCAAATTGTTCTTTATGCTCACCCAATGTCTTTTTAATATCCTTTATCTCTTTAGTCATATTTTCTTTCATTTTTTTGAATTGATTTAGGAGATTTGCATGATTATTATTGATTAGTTGTCTTAAATCCTGTATCTTATCAGGATATTTAGTTGGTTCCTTTGACTGGGCCATCTCTACCTGTTTCCTAGTATGGCTTGTAATATTTTGCTGAAGTCTAGGCATCTGAATATGTTGATGAGTTTACACTGATGGTTGATTTCTCTCTTGTCTATTGTTTTGTTTTTCACAGCTCTTCTTTGATTTTTGGTTCAACTTATTTTAGGTCTTTAAAATTGCCTCGGTAAAGGTATCAAAATTGGGTCAGGGACTAACTAATGTAGTGCAGGTTTTCTCCCAGGAAGCTTAAGAGAGACCTGAGAACAGTTTTTCTCCATGCCATGCAATTTCCTGATCAGTCAGCAAATGGCACTCACTTGTGAACCTTTCCATGGAGGTGTTTCTTTTCAATCTCTGCTTTCCATTTTTCCTGGTCTGGCCAGAAATGAGATTCAAAGCAGGCTCTGCTGACTGAATTCACTATAGAGAAGCCCTCTAACCCATCCTCCCTCTTCCTTTGTAATAGCTAATGGGGCAGAAGACATCTGTTCGCCTCTCAGTCAGCTTCAGTGAGCCAGGGGTTTTATCTAGGTTTAATGTCTTCAGGGTGGTGGATGGGAGTCCTTCCTAGACACCATGGGGGTTTGATAACTCACATTTTTTTGTTTTAGGTTCTTCATCTCTCTTTCTCTTGCCCTCCTAGGAGTTGTATAGCACTGTCCTGGTCTGCTAGCCCCCAAAGCAGGTCCTTCAGACAGCTTTTGGCACTTTCTCCATTGTTTATGTGAGAAAGCTGAGATCTGCCTGCCTACTCTGATGTAATCTTCCTGGAACACCTCCCCTATATTTTTGATGTAATTTTTTTGTAATCTAAAACTTCTCTAAAAATAAAGTTTATAATGATTAAAAAAAAAAAA
>JAQZBX010075996.1:0-14501 GCA_029593785.1 Cabassous unicinctus
AAAAACACCTGATACAAATATAAGATGCTTTACGGAACAGATAAACCTGATACAAATATAATAAGCTTTATAGAATAGATAAATCCTCGTGGGAGGAGGGGGTAAGGTGGAGAAAATGGTTTTAAAATATCACTTCTCCAACTCAGGATCACAATCTTAGGATGAGGGCAGGACTCCATAAATGCTTCCTGAATGAAATTCTTTTCTTTCAAACTGCAAAAGTGTCTCTTAAACAAGTATTTTCCTGAGTTATTTTCCTTTCAAACCCATTCATGTTGGTAAAAATGTGACTTTTCTATCCCATGCTAATAACTTAATTTTCAATAATTCAGACTACTGTAAAAGGAGCCTCTTTCAAAGGAAAACCCTAGCATTGGTGTCCTGAGAGCCAGAGGGTCTAACCATGTTGACAGTACTGCCCAGTTTTCAAAATCTGGCCACCAGCCCTCTCCTTCCTCCAGGCGAACTTTTTATTAAACTTGGTATTAAACAGTGTTGCCTGAAGCCTGATTAACAATTTATGCCTTCCTAAGCAGATTAGCAGGAGTCTGTCATTTTGATTTTTTAAATTCTTAATTTTTTGTGGAAACAGAATAGACCTCTGAGTTTACATTTCCAATATATTTTGTCTTTCAGAATTTAAACCTAAACCAAACACTGTTCTTTCCAAGATATTTTTTTCTTTTATGATTCTAGTGTCCATGTGTTCTACTATATATTTTCCATGAGAAATAAAGCAATTACTTTTGTGCTAAGTGAGTGGCTTTTTTCACCTCTCAATCAAATAATCCTATATGTTCTTTGAAAAATATTTTGAATTCTGTTACCTAAGGAACAAAAGCAAGAAAGATGATTGGGAAAGCTATGTGTATGATAATAGTAAAAGCTAGCACTTTCTAAAGCATTTACAACATCAAGCACTATATTAAATTCATTATGTGAATTTAATGTCCACAACAATGCTATGAAATAGATACTGTCAAGCATGCCAATTTTAAAGATAAAACTGGAGAACAGAGCAGTTAAGCATCTTACCCAAGATCACACAGCTAGTATTTGTCAGAACTAAAGTTAAATCCTGGCAGTCTCGAGAATCCACAGTCTTATGTATTATGCTCTGTGTCTGTCTATATTCAATATGTATATATATGTTTACACATATATACATGCTTTAGATAGGTGATAGATAATGATAGGGGGAGAGAGAGTCAAATATGTGTATCTGAAATACAAAATACTCAAAGGTATAGGGACATATATATGCGATCTATGTAAAATAAACATTTCTCAAGACTCAAAATACAGTTAAAAAGAAAACACGTCTTTCCTTTTCATCCCTCAATGCATACATAAGTATATTCTCATAACAAGTTAGATCAATTAATTATAGCCCAAAGCAGCAAATAGCCTCACAAAGACATTTTAGCTTTAGGCCTGTGTCTTCCCTTTAGTTTGAGTCAGTCTTGCAATCACTTACAGGTCCCAAGGGGAACTTGATAAGAGTATTTGGAAAGTTTGATTTCATCATTCATTAATTTATTCAATCTGTAATGTTTATTGAGGGACTCCTGTGCCCAATACTGGAGAGATGTGGGTGACAAGACAGATATACACTAGCAATTTGGGGAAAATAGATTCTTTGCTCATATTATTCTACACAAGATAATTCCTGTCTGGACTAAAGATTTATGGGTATAGAATAAACAATTTAGTCAAGGATTAGATAAATATGTGAATTATCTTGGGACGGGAAATGGATTTCCTGAGCATGAAGTCAGAACTTGAAAACAAAGTGAAGGAAGAAGGCATCATTAGAATGCATGTTCTATTAATAACAGGCCAATAGTACCAGCTTTGTATATAATGAATAGAACATTCAGAGTTGATTAGATTTTGTGTTCTCCCCATACGTACATGTTACATGAATACAGAAATGAGCCTTTAGTTTCAGGTTGCATTATAATTTGTAGGATCTCTATTCCCTTTCAGGCTTTCCTTTTGACCTCCTACCCCAGCTTAGAAAGATCCACCACATCCCTGTGCACTACCAAAAGCTTGCTATGGTTTTACATTTTGGGTTCTATGCCTCAGAATGTTTTCCTGGTGTTTCTTTTGCTAATCCCTACAGTTCCCCAATGAGCTTGCCATAAAACTTAAAGTCATACAAATGCTAGTCAATAGAAAAACATTTCAGCAAGAAATCATTTTATATAAGAGGAGTAGTTGGCATTTAAGATTTAAGAGATGGGATTTCAATTCAGTTCAATATCCATTTAATGAACACTTTTCAGCAAGGCTTTGTGTAGGGTGCAATGGATAATAATGCTTTATCCTTAGGTTGGTTACAATATGTATTTAATATTTAATAAATATGACTCTTAGAAACTGCCAGTTTAGAAACTTATTTGAGGAATAAATATTCTTTTAGGATTGAGTCTTTTGGTCATGAAATAGATTAAGATCTGCCATTGCTAAATCTAGAGTTTAATGTGTTGACAACTAACCCCAGATATTCAGTTGCTCTGCACCAGTACAGCTCTCCTGGTTACTTACCTTCAGTGTCCATTCTGACTGATTTGAGTCTGGGCCATAACACTTAGTAAATGTTTTGAACATCCCTACTTCTCTAATCTCCTCTGGTTGGGTCAAGCATATAGAGCATTTTCTATTACTTGTGCTCACAATTTTGACACTTAAGAAAAGATTCCTGAGCCTGCCATCTTAGAAATCTATATATAATGAATTTCCAACCGGAATGAAGAGGAGTGGGAAATTTGAAGTGGGTTCTTGACATATTAATGTAAGCTAATGGTGCCTAGTTTGAAGAATCTCAGGAACATTTGGAACATTTTATCCGCTGTCAGCACCAGAATAATCAGGGGATAAATCCATGGGGAAGGCATACAATTCCTATTGGGGAGAGATGGAAAAAATCAATTCTGGATGTAATTTCAGGAGTAACTTCCCCATTAAAGGAGGATAGATGTTAATCTTAAAGAAAAGGAAATTATTTCTTTGTAAATAAATAAAAAGAGCTTATCTAGTAGCTTTACTGAAGTCTGATATAGAGAAGAAATTATGCAAAACAGTCTAGAAAGGAAATATCCTAGACCTGGCAGTGTTGTCATAAAGGATAGAGATTGTGGCAAAACAGCTAGCCACTTTTAAGTTCAGAAGGGATTTGTAAGCTTTCTTGTGATACCCTAGACTACCAAATAGGCCTAGAATCATGAATAATAAACCAGATATTACCAAGAGAACAACATGAAGATATCAAGGAGAACCTGGCAATCTACATAGGAAATGAATCTGGGGTAATGAATAGTACTGTGTAGAGTGGGCCATCCTGCCTCGGGCTCCAATGGTTTAACTGCACAGATTCCGGCCGTGAAAAGGCAGTGGAGCAGATGATGGCAGGCATTGCAGCCTACACTAAAATGTCTGCAGAGGGAAGCAGGTATAGTTCAGTGGTTGAGCACCTGCTTCCCATGTGCACAGTCCCAGGTTCAATCCCCAGTGCCTAAAAAAAAATTAAAGTCTACAGGTCTGCAGAGCCCTATGCGGAAATTGTCATTTCTCCAGGAACCAGAAGAGATTCTGGAGAATGTAATAGATTCCCTGTCTTCCCTAGGATTCAATGATACCACACACCTCTTGGTGTTTTTTGTTTTTTGTTTTTTTCAGGTCATTCTCCTTTTTGGAATCCTCCTCCTCTGTCCACCTTTAAAATGTTGGGATCCCCTTCTCTCATCTCTCTTCAATCTACCTCTGCATTTCTCCTGGAGTGAACACATCCATATCGAGGGGTTCAGTTACCACATACACACTGATGAGTCCCAAGGCTGAATCCACAGCCAGTGTCTTTGTTTTGAGATCCAGGCTCAAGGGTCTCATTGTCTCCTGGGCATTTTAAACTCAATGTCCCATAGGCATCTCAACCCTCCAGAGTTGCTCTTCTCCAGTATCCTCTGTCTTAGTGAAGGGCACAACCATCTGCTCAGGTTCTGAGCCATTGTTAATCTCTCTCTCAGCAATTCTTAACCTCAACTCAGACTTTTGTCTTCTCCTACCTGTATTATCACCACAGACTCCTAACTGGCTTTGTCCACTTCCAGTCAATTCTTACCACTGTTGCAAGAATAATCTTTCTATCATACAAATCTCATCAAGATAATCCCTAACGTAAACACACACACACCCTCCAAAAAAAAAAGGCTGCTCACACTCCTCAGCCTAGCCTACTACATTCTCCATGATCTGTTCTGTGCCTAACTTGGGGCCATTTTCCTCCCAATTTATAACTCAGCTAGAAAATGCCAAACCACTAGCAGTTTACCAACTGTGCTACACTCTTTCCTCTTTCTGAAATTCTTCCTTGCTCCTCTTTATCTGGCCAAATTTTTTGGATCTTCAGGATAAAGATCAAAACCCTGCTTCTCCAGGAAGCTTCCCTTGACCTTCACCATCCCATCCCACTCTGGGCTTAGATTTCTTACTGCAACTTCCTGAAACACCTCTTTTCAAAAGTCTGTAAATGATTGTACAGGTCTCACTATCACACTCTAAGTATCTAAAGAATAAGGCTACTGGGTCCTACTTTTACCACTAAGGCCTGGCACAGTTTATGGCAAATGGCAAAGACATATTAAATGTTTGTTGCAAGCACAGATGAAGAGTATTCCTTATAAAACTGTGGACTACATTTATATACTTTAACATTATTCATATTGGATGTTGATTTTCTTTTCTTATAATCTGGTTGGCTTTGGACACAGAAGAAAGATCTTTAGAACCAAGCAAGTTGGTGCCAGCTTCCTAGTCAGTCCAGAACAAAGGAGTGTACCCAAATGAAGGGTGATATTCCCAGGAGAACCTTGGTGCCTTTGGAAAAATATCTGAAGCAGGGTTAAAGATTCTATAACTGGCAGGTTTCCTAACAGAATGCTTGAGGTTCTTATTTGGGATGTTTTCTTATCTAGGAGTTGACATTTCTTTGGTTACTCTACCTCAAAGCATGGAATTGTTTACGGTTTTTATTTATGGGTTACATTTGAAAACTCTTATTGTATATTTTATCTCTTTGATGTAGGTTAGCATGATAAACCTTGGTTATCTTTTGGTTTATTATCCACCCATGGTACTACATCAAACTGAATCTACAAAGCAATCAGTGAAACACCAATAATAAAATACTCTTAGGTATATGTTTTATGGGCAAAATCATTTTCCCCTAAATTCCTACCCTGCAAATGTTTCTTGAAATCCTACAAGTCTAAGAGCAGATTCTGCATACCTTGTTGTAACCTTCAACATGGCTGCACAAAATAAATTGAATTAAATTGGCCTGATTATGTATGTAGTTCTGTTTCATTCCTTAAGTGGTAGTCAATGCATGGAATAGGATCTTCATGAATATTGCTTGGCAATGAAATATGCAGTTCAGCCCAGCTCTATCTGAACATGCCAAATGCTTTATAAGGTTGTGAGACAAGTAGGAAGGGTTTGGATGATGTTCCTTATGCCTCCCCTATTTAATGTGCTATCCATCAGCCTGAAGTCAAAGGCACATAAGAGAATTTTAAGCTTACTAATGAATCGAATAGAAATCAGTTTGTTTTACATAAGTGGCTTCCCTAGGATAGAGTAAATTGCAACTTCTAAGGAAAAGGAACAGAAACAATTGGTCTAGACTTCGTTTTTTCTGCATCCTTTGATTAACAACTGTCAATCAGTACTATCTGCCTTAACACAAATACTCTAGGGTAGTATTCACCCACACTGCACATCCCAACTTTAGAATGAGAAGTAGAGAATTAAAGGCTTTTCAGTAGTGATTAAGCTAGTGTTGGTAAAGGGGATGCTAAGAAATAAGCCAGATACAGTAATGAATGTTCAACATCCTCAAGATCTGATTACTTCTTACTCTTTTCTCAGTGTGTTTATGAGTTAGATAGGATGCTTTGGGCTATGGGTAACAGAAAATCCCATCTCAAACTGGATTAAGAAATAAATAAAATTATTGTTTTATACAAGAAACAGACCCGAAGAAAGCAGGCTCCAGATGATCAGTAGATCAAGAGTGTACTCAAAACTCAGGATCATTTTGTCTCTCCATCCTGCCACCCTCAGCATTTAGGGTCATTCAACCAGTGAGGACTGCCAGGGGCAAGTGGGGCTACATGTTTCCTTGTTCTTGTCTAATGGAGAAAGAGAAAAACCTCTCTGACAATCAAAGGTGAAGTAGTTTCTTTCAGTAGGATTGAGTCAGCCCGGGTCACGTGACCACCTTCAATACAATATTAATTGCTGGGAAATTCCAGGCACTAATCGGTTTATTAGACTAATCACGATCCATACTTGAGATCAGCTTCTCTTGAATCACATGTGTTTGTGCATGCATGTGCATGTGCATGTGCAAGTATGTGGGTGTGTGAGCAAAAATACCTGAACAAAATTGGGGTTGTCAGGAAAAAAGAGGAGGATGAGAAAGGGATGCTGTGGGTAGGTAGCCAACATCCACTACAATTTAGTCACTTAGAATCAGTACTGCTGTAAGTGAAAATAGGAGTATTATATAAGGAGGGACTCAATGGGATTCAGTTAATGGATAGCGTTAGAGGTAATAGTTAACAAGACCGAAACCCACCTATCTTGTCAAGTGAGGGTTACTTGCAAAATGGCAACTAAAACAATACTTAACCATTTGAATGACCTCTGTTCATATTTTTTAAATTTTACTCTGTGCATAAAATGGCTCTTTGGTATATTTGTTTTGGGAATAGACTGACTAGAAATACATCACTGTCCTAAAAGAAAACATTTTTCATCTAGGGATTTGAGGCCTAACTAGTTTGAAGGAAAATATAATTTCATTCTGTTCTCACAGTCTCATTTAGAAAATAACCTTAAAAGATTCAAAGGACACTAGGCCATATGAGCTTTTTCCTTGCTCTCAGGGGCTTGGCTTGGGCTTTAACTCTTCTAACATGTTCTTGAGTATTTTCTTAAGCAACCTTTTTATATTTAGCTCAGTTCTAACCATTGGAGCATTAAGAAACTTTAAAAAGGTGTGCTTTAAAAATAGCACCACAAAACAATTTTCTTTTTTTTTTTCTTTATTACTAAAAATATCTCCCATTCTCCTCTAGGAAACGTTTTTCTTTCAGGTTTTATTATACACACAAATAAGCTAAAATTAGGATGTTTGCTTAAATCCAAGGCAAATAGTGTGGGAAATTATTAGAAAATATAAAATGAAAAGCCACTGGAGTCCCATCCTTAGTATCTGTGTAATATTAGGCAAAAGTGAGGTTTTGTGGATGTGATATATGCCACACAAGAGCATGATCCTGAAATGAAATAAAGTTTAATCCTTAATTTTTTTTTCCCTAAACTTATTTATATTCCCTTAGAGCTGACCTCGACAAAGTATGAGTTCACTTTTCTCTGCAAATGTAACTATGACCAAAATGCCTTTTTGGCCTAGCAGTTTGGGGGCAGAATTAAGGAACCAAAGCCATGAAAGTTTAATACAAAATTAGGAAATGAGTTATAATGTGAAGTTTTGAGAAAAGGGGCATCTTTATCATTGATGAGACATGCTGTCCTACTTTTGCATGACAAAGAAAGTCCCAGGTTGACCCTGTGTGTACAGTGACATCCCAGCCAGACAGAAGACCCTGATGGATACTCCTCCAAGTGCCGTTTCTCTTATAAAATGAAGGTCGTGTTAGGCCCAACCCCATCAGAAGGTTCAGAGGGATGACGAAGATGATGCTTGAAAGAACCTCAGCACAGTGCCCAGCAATAGGAAGCACCCCAAAAATGTTACACGTTGCTTCTGCTCTGCCTCTGTGGTTGTTATCAGTATTTAGTCCCAATTTTTCAATCAACTTGGGGGTCTTGGATATTTTTAGCATTCTGCAAGCTTTTAAAAAAATTTTCACTAATTGGAACGTGCCATGCATTTTTTATGTCACCAATGTCATGTGCCGATGGGGGCGATATGCCCATAATTCTACTCACTGAAACGTGTTTTGGCTGGCACAGGGAATGTGCCAAATGGGCTTAAATTCAGATTTTCCTCAGAGCATCTTCAGTACTCTTCCCAGAAAAGCTGAAACCTGAGCTGGGCACCTCATTTGGGCTTGTGAAGGTGTGAATCAATCGCAGCCAAAATGAAGTAAAAATGTTAGATGCAAATTCTGTTCAGCAGTGCGCAGTCTTGGCCTGTGGGTATTAATCTAACGCCTTTGCTGGCTTGCCCCTGCCCATGTGGTAATGACTGTAGGAAAGTGAGAAATCACAACGGTCGCATCAGAAATCCGTGGCATGTGTGCGCATGCACACACATACACACACTCGCACAAACAGCTCTGCTACCAAGGACACCTCAAACAGAATGGGGGAGAAGTCAAGGCTACCTGCTGGTTGAAGTCCCAACTATGCTTCCCATCAACACTTTCTTTTCTATTCCCAACTCCTATTCTTCCAATAGTCATTCATTCATTTAATCATATATTCATTCATTCACTTGTTCGTTCATTCATTTATTCACTCATACTTATTGTCAACAAATATTGACTGCGTGCTACTATGTATTAATTATAACAGCTACAATAAGAAGCATAATTCATGTTTCCTTCATTGAGAACTTTATGTCTCCCGGCAAATACTCGAAAAAGGACTGATGGCAGGCATTTTGAATGCATTTTTGTCAAGTAAGAAAAAAGAGATGCAAGCTACATCACTGGCTGGATAATGGATGATGGGAAAAGGCAGTAGAACCCAAGCAACCAATCAAATACAGACTTAAGGCTACAATATACCCACTGGAAAAACTCCCAAGCAGTACAAGTTGCAGGCATTCAGAGCTGAAGAAGTATGTTTTACTGCAAAGATGAAAGGGTTAAAATTAAAATTACATCTCCAGACCACACAGAAGGGAAATAGCGAACTAGCAGTCAGTGTCTCTATCCTGCGCGGAGCAGAGGTGCTGCTTCACCTGTAGGTGAGAGGTCTCTGGAGGGTAGGTGGTGAGTTGGTGGGTAAAGGAAAACCAGCAGACTATTAAGTGAAAGAAGCCCAATCTGAGCAGTAAAATGCTGCTTAAACAGGTTTATACGGGATGTGATTGTATGTCTTTTTAACAGCCTCTTAAAGTCTTTTTTTAAAGCCTTTTCGGAAGTAGCTTCCTCTTTTCCTGTTGTACTGGCAGTTGGCAGATGCCTCTGGGAAAGGGGGATCTGCTTTCTAAAAGGCTCTTAAATAATGTTGGTTAAAAATTACTTTTAAAGCGATTTGCTGAATAACAGATGGCCCTCCTCCTCTTGCCCTCCCCAGCACCTTTCTTTCTCCCCCACCCTATCTGATTTGCCAGTTACTTCCTTCAGAAACCCCTCTTGTTCTCTGACACCTGTGCTGACACAAGATCCCGTTCCGACCGGCAACTGCCATTTCTCACTGAAAAGTGATTGCTAAACATTTCAGCCCCGGCTCAAAAGAAAAGCTCCCCCCACTGCCCATTGGCACCAAGAAACCACCATTGTTCATAATTGTGCAGCCCAGGTCTTCGCTTTGGTAACTTTCTACCCCTGTGGCCTTCGTGGATTCTGGAACTGCACAAGGGGCGGGGGAGGGTTAACTTTAAAGGTCTATGACTTATCAGAGGGTGCCTTAAGGTCCAGTCAGGTGCTCAGGCTTTGAAGAAGCTTTATCTTCAAAATACTGGACAGCAGCCTGCACGAAAAGAGAAAACCAGCACAATGGGTGGTGCACGCAATTTCAGAGAGAGGTCCCAGGGGCATGTCGAATGGCTAACACATTTTTGTGTCTAGCGCTTTTTTGGTTGTTATTTTTTATGGTTTTTTTTCTTTGTTTGCTTGTTTTTTGTCTAATGCTTTTTAGGATTAAATTCTGCAGGCCATTTTCACACTTCCTAAGGGGAACAAAATATCGTACATATGTTTTTAAAAGGCATTAATTAAGTTTAGCTCTGACACCCAATAGTAACAGTCCCTGACCTGAGCCCCAGTCTCCAGCCAGGAATTTTGAATGAGGCTAATGGTAGTTACACAATCAGATCTGTGTCACATATTGAATATAGGTCAAGGGATTACTGCTCCCTGCAGAAAACAAAAATAACCTTTCTAAGACACCATTTCATATTAGCATAGGCCCATATGCTCAGGATCAGAAATAAACTGTGTTGTACCCAAAATAAATCACATTGGGAGAATATCCCATTTGAAGTTAAGGCATTTGGCAATGGAACTATATTTCTGTAAGCCTTTATTTACTGATTGCAGATAAATCTTGACCTGATATTAATGAAAAAATGTGAGCATCTTCTGGTAAAGTTTTGGGAATTCATATAAACTGCTAACTTTAAATGATTTTATACTGTGACTTCCCTCTCTCTACTTTCAAAATGTCTAGCTTCAAAAAGTTTGAAGCTTTGATTTAAGCATTGCAATTCATATTAGCTCATTCATGAAATCATGAATAGAAAGGGATCAAGTCACACATCTATTAATAATGGATGAGTAGATTTAATTGTTTTTATCTAGCTCCAACAGTTGAAACTGTAGTCCTCCTGAGGACTTATTTTACCCAATTTGGGGTAAATTGGTAAAAATGAGAGCCATAATCGCCAATCTACATAATCCTCTCTGAATATTCTCTTGAATGGTATCTGTCATTAACTTAAAATTTTCAACTATAATTACAAGAAACGTCCTTTAGTAAGCACCAATCAACTAGTTGGTGATGCTTTATATGGCACTTTACTTTTTTTAATGAAAATCCTTAATGAATTTTTAAATCCCTAAAATACAACATCACATAGAATGAGATACTACATTTATTGAACCATAAATGGGAATGAATATTATTCTACCCATGCTTCAATCCAGCTCCTACACTAGATCCCTAATATAATTTAAAACATTTAATTTGCTGTTTTCACTAACCATGCCTTTAAGAATGTAGTGAAGGTAATAAGTTTTGGAGTACCATGAATACTTAGGTAATAAAAATGTAAAACCAATTAGTTTGGAGCCAGTTCAGTTCTAGCATGTAAAATAATCATTGTTTGGGGCAAATCAAAACTTTAAAGGTATAATCTAATGAAATATAAGTCTGATAAAAATCAAGAATATTTGAGAATTCCATGCATGGTGTGCAGAAGACTCATTACTTGTTCCAAAACAGTGATTTTAATGTTTCCATATCTAAACTGAAAAAATGTTGTCAGATGTATGCAGATTCAAGGAGTTTACTAAATTCAAGAGTCAAAATCTTCATCTGGATACTCACTAGCAGTACTTAATCTCCTTTTGTTTCAATTTCCTGCCCTCTTTAAATTATTGTGAGGATTAAATAAGAGGTATTGTAAAACTTTAGCGCGAGTTCTTAGCTCATGGTGGATACTCAGTAAATCTTGGCTAACTTGGCTTAAAAATCTATGGAAATAAAAGCATCACTCCTGAACCCTCCTAGTCTCTCAATCTTGCTCTCTCTGTTTCTCTGTGTGTGTGTGTGTGTCTCACACACTCACACACATAGCCAGCTCCCTTAGTAAAATCAAATCTGGATCCTCCACATTTTACAGTGGAGAAAGAAGTTCCACATATGAACCAGAAGACAGATCACCTAAAACCTGTATTTCCTGACAATAACTGTGCTGTGAAGTAATTAACACTGTAAAGCAAGAGGTAGTTTTGTCTTCCTACAGCCAAAGTATAAGGATCTTACATTTTTTGCAAGTTCTGCTAGTCTACTGTACTTTTTAAACCATTCATTTATTTGATCATTCAAAACATATTTAGAAGTTATAGCATACCCACCATTTTTTTTTGAAATTTTAGGATTAAAAAAAATAATTAAATGTGAAACACAATTTCTTGCCTTAAGACTTTTTTTGCAATCCAGTGTTTTGTTGATCCAATTGCACAAAATTATGACAGAAAATCTCTTGGAAAACATACATTGCTGTGGTAATACAGGGGTAGGCCATCTACTTCCCTTAGGCCAAATCCAAGCCACCGCCTGTTTTTGTGTAACCTGCCAGCTAAGAATGGTTGTTACATTTTTAAATGGTTGAAAAAAATCAAAAGAAGAGCAATATTTCGTGGAACATATAAAAATCAAATTTCCATGTCCATAAATAAAGCTTTACTGGAACAGTTCATTTGCCTATTATCTATGGTTGTTTTCACACTACAACGATGGAATTGTGGAATTGCAACAGACACCTTGTGTGGCCTGCAAAGACTGAAATATTCATCTGGCCCTTTGCAGAAAAAGTCTGCTGACCTATGCTCTAAACAGTAAGCCCCTAGTAACTGCCTCTCCAAATTTGTACAAGCATCATACAACCTGGGAGCAGAATTTATACCAAAAATAATTTGCAAGTGAATTATCCGTGGCAACCAAATAATAAATCTCAGTTTGATTTCTGGGCTAGTTCACAAATACTGATTAACTTATAGTTCAGTTTAACTGCAGTACTAAGAGTCTTGAGTTATAAGGCTTTCTGGGAAATAGCTGGCCATTGGCTTTTCCTGCTTGAAAGGCTGTCGCTAGATAAATGTGAGTCTCTGTGGCCCTTTTCCCTAGGTTGACAATGCTCTTTGAGCAAGGGAACCTTATAGTATGTATTTTTATATTCACCACAGTACTTTGACCAGGATATTTAAGAAATGCCCAATGTATAATTGCTAATTGATGTAGGATCAGCTTATTTTTATGTTATGTGTGTTGAATAGCCAATAAGGCCTCAGTTTTCCCATATAGTCCCACCCTATCTCTCACTATTGTTATTACTAGGCACAATTTTTATAAATTCTGATCCTTTTTTAAAAACTGGTCATTTTAACTTTAAAACCTAGATGAGTGATTTTCAAGTGGCTTTGATTGTAAACCACAGCAAGAAATGCATTTTCCATCATAGCCCAATGCACATGTCCATACATATTTATATTTAAAACAAAAATCCGCCCTCCAAAAAAAATCACCCTTTCTATGTGCAAAGCTGTAGGTTCTATTATATTTATTCCCCTTAATTCTTTTTCAGTTCTCGTCAAAGTTACTAACTTGGTTTCATGACCCACTAATGGGTCACAAGCCACAATTTGGAAAGCTGGGTCTCCCATATTTCAGAATAAATAGCTGGATACTCACAAGTGAGTTGATTCAACCAGCTATTTGTTTGGGACTATTAATTGAGCTCCTTAGTAAGTGCCTGGCTCAGGCACCGTGCCATACCCTGGGACGCTGTGATCCACACGACCCCTTCTGACCTCGAAGGGCTGAGCTGCAGGCTGGCCAGCCAGGCAGTAAACAGTTAATGAGGTGGAAGGTGAACATTGCACAGGAAGAAATATGCACAGGTCAAGGTATCAACTCCCCAGCAGCAAGTAAAGAAAGCTGAGTCCCAGGTCCAGCTTTGCCTCTTCTTAACTAACATTTTCATTAACTTTGGATTTAGGACGTGGCTTCATGTTTCGCCATTTAGGTAACCAAAGCAGTCCCCACAATGTAAAACAGTTTTTCAAAATCAAAATAATTTCACGATATATTTAACTTATATACAAACATAAATTGAGTGTATCTCTAATTGTAGCTGGAACTCGGTGTTTAGAAGTTTGTTTGCTTAAGTAGATAGAGATTTCCATTATCTACAAAGTCTTTTTTAAGTTTACTTTAATACATCTTTATAACCAAATTACTAAATAATGCTATTATTATTATATATTCGAAATTGCTGAGCATTTATAATCATGGAAATGGTTACTTAAAATATACTTGCATTATATTTGTGTAGCCATTACTATTTTAAACTTAATTATAATATATTATCCAATGAAGCAATTAGACATTTTATAAGCACAGAAATTCACAGAAACGAAAAAAAGAACACAATACTCAATTGTTGTATTTTAAATTAAAGCCAAAAGAAAACTGTACTTGAAAGAGGTTTATCTCATGTGTCTTAAAGATTTATAGTTAATTAAAGTAAAGCATGGGTAGGTAATTCCAAATGCACTGCAATGTCATCCATTTAACAAAGAGCCTATTTTACTGGTATAAATTGTAGATATGAGAATGCCTAGGTTTTTTTAAAGATCTTATACCCACTTCCATTTATTTTGATAGAAAATTCCTAAACTCATCTCCCACTACTCTTTCCCATCTTCACAAGGCTCTGGAGTTACGCTGGGTCCCTTTCTGTCAGCCCTACATTCAGACCATCAGAGTCAGGCATCTCTGCTCCCCACGTACACCCAAATTTACCCCCTTTCCTCTCTCTCCACTGTCATAACCCAAGTCCAAACCACTGTTTCCTCTTCCCCAAACCACCCCAGAAGCCTCCAACCTGGTCTCTCTGCTCTGTCTATTGCGCCTCTGAAGTCCAGGCTCTACACACAGAAAACAGCTCTCAGTAAAATTTAAATCAGACCACCTCACTCCTGCTCCTTCCAAAGCTTCAGTGGTTTCCC
>JAQZBX010075997.1:0-14514 GCA_029593785.1 Cabassous unicinctus
AAAAAGGGAAGAAAGAGCTAAACTCAAAGACCTAATTACACACCTGGAGGAAAAGAAAAAGAACAGCAAACTAATCCCAAAGTAATTTCTTCTAAAAAGAAATAACAAAAGTTGGAGCAGTTATAAATGATATTGAGAACAAAAAACAATAGAGAGAATTAACAAAACCAAAAGTTGAGATAAAAAATATTAACAAAGACTTAGTTAAACTTATAAAGAAAAAAAGAGGAAAAACGCAAATAAATAAAATCAGAAATTAGAATGGGGACATTACTACTGACCCCACAGATATAAAAGATATCATAAGAGAATACTATGAACAACTGTATGCTAACAAATTAGACAATGTAGATGAAATGGACAAATTCCTAGAAACACACAAACAACCTATACTTTCCCTAGAAGAAATAGAAGACCTCAACAAATCAATTACAATGAAAGAAATTGAAACAGTCATCAAGAACCTCCCCAACCACAACTGTGTCCAACTCTATCACACTGGGGAGCATAATTTCCAACGGAGGACCTGCTGGCAGGATGCCAAACTCCTGAGCTGTCTGCCTTGCTTATAGTGTCTTGGTATCTCTAGAGCCCATGTCTCTTCTGCCCCTTCTCTTTGAACCCATAATTAGTACTAGAGTTGATAGGTGTATGTCCAAGAGACTAAAATCTTTGGACTGTCCATGTGCCAGTTGGGCCCTGAATCTCAACAGAGTTGCAATACATACTCTCCAGTTCATTGGATTCACCCAGGACAACTAACAAGGAGATGATATGGACAATGGCCATCCCAAGGAACACAGAGAGACTGCAACTTCAAGCAATATAGTCCCAAACATCTGCCCCATGGGATCTAAGCCCCCTCTCAGTTGGAGGCAGAGTGGGCATCACCATTACAGAATCCTCAGGATGTGAATGAATGATGGACTAAAGTTGACTTACTGTTATTCTACTATAGACTTGGTGTGATTCTAGCAATGGAAGAACTTTTCTCATTGATGTGGAGGCAGTAGCCACTGGAGGTTCTGAGGGAAGGGAGAGGGAAAAACAGCTGTAATACGGGGACAGTTTTGGGACTTAGGAATCATCCTGAATGACATTGTCAAGAAAGATACAGGCCATTGTATATCTTGTTATAATTTACAAAATTGTACAGGAGAGAGTGTAAACTACAATGTAAACTATAATCCACTCTTAGTGGCAATGCTCTAAAATGTGTTCATTAATTGTAACAAACATACCAAACTAATAAAGGATGCTATTAATGTGGGGAAAGTGTGGAAAGGGTAGCGAGTGGGGTATATGGGAATCCCCTCTATTTTTTGTGTAACATTTATGTAATCTAAGTATCTTTAAAAAAAAATTAAAAAGTATATTTAAAAAAAAACTCCCCAAAATGAAAAGCCCAGGACCAGATGCTTCACAGGTGAATGCTACCAATCATGCAAAGAAGATTTAATGCCAAAGGTGCTCAAACTCTTTCAAAATATTGAACAGGAGGGAACATTACCAAACTCATTCCATGAAGACAACATCACCCTATATCAAAGCCAGGAAAAGATACTTCTAGAAAAGAAAATTACAGAACAATTTCCCTATGAATACAGACACAAAAATCCTCAAGATAATATTTGCTAACTGAATCCAAAAGAACATTAAAACAATTATATATCGTGATCTAGTGGGTTTTAGCCCAGGTATGCAAGGGTGGCACAAAAAGTCAATCAGTGCAATACACCATGTTAATAATTGAAAAAGGAAATCACACAAACATCTTGACTGACACAGATAAGGCATTTGACAATTTATAGGATAGTATCATTTCTTGAGCAAATACTCCAAAATAGTGGAATAGAGGAAAACCTTCTCTACATAATAACATGCATATATAAAAAACCCGTAGGCAAAATTATAATCAATGGTGAAAGATTGAATGCTTTCTCAGTGAGATTGGGAACAAAACAAGGATGCCTACTGCCACCACTGTTGTTCAATATTGTACTAAAAGTTCTAACTAGAACAATTAAGCAAGAAAAAGAGAAAAAATCCATCCAAATTGGAAAGAAAGAAGTAAAACTTTAGCGACTTGCAAATGCTATAACCCTATGCCTAGAAGGTCCACAAAAATCTACAACAGTGACTAGAGCTAAGAAATGAGTTCAGCAAAGTGCTGTGATAGAAAATTAATATGCAAAAATCAGTAGTGTTTCTATACAATAGTAATGCATACTCTAAGGAGGAAGTCAGGAAAATAATTTCAAGTATAATAGCAACTAAAAGATTCAAATATTTTGGAATAAACTTAACCAAGGATGTAAAGCACCTGTATTCAGAAAACTACAAAATATTGGTTAAAAAAAATCAAAGATGACCTAAATAAATGGAAGGACATGCTATATTCATGGATAGGAAGACTAAATATCATTAGGATGCAAATTTTATCCAAATTGATTTACAGATTCAAGGCAAACCCAATAAAAATCCTATTAGCATGATTTTCAGAAAAGGAAAGGCCAATTACCAAATTTATTTAGAAAGGTAAGTGGTCCTGAGTAGCCAGAAATATATTTTAAAAGAAGAATGAAGTTGGAGGACTCTCACCTTCTGACTTTAAAGCATTTTACAAAGCAACAGTGGTTAAAACTGCATGGTATTGGCATAAAGATAGGCAAATTGACCAATGGAATCAAATTGAAAGTTCAGAAATAGACCCTAATATCTATGGTAAATTGATATTCTACAAGGCTATCAAACCCACTCAGTGGGGTCAGAAGAGTCCATTCAACAAATGGTGCTGGGAGAACTGAATATATATATATCTAAAAGGAAGGAAGAGGAGCCCTGTCTCAAACCTTATACAAAAATCACTCAAAATGGCCCAAAGACCTAAATATAAAACCTAGAACATAAAACTTCCAGAAGAAAATGTAGTGAAAGATCTTCCAGATATTGTGGTATGTGGTAGTTTCTTAAACTTTACATCCAAAGCATAAACAATGAAAGAAAAAATAGATAAATTGGACTTCTCCAAGATTAAATACTTTTGTCCTTCAAATGACTTTGTTAAGAAGGTGAAACGGCAGCCTACTCAAAGAAAGAAAATATTGGGAAATGACACAAATAGGGGTTTGATTTCCATGTTATATAAAGAGATCATCGACTCAATGATAAAAAGATAAGCAGTCTAGGATTTCTGGAAAGATGGGGAATTAAAGAGGCAGAAGGATCACTTCTCTCCCAGAAAAAAAAAATAGCTAGATGACAGGCAGAGACTGTCTGGAGGGCTGCTCTGTTATCAGGACACCAGAGGAAGGCAAGACACCACCCAGAATAGAGAGGGATGAAGGAAAGGAGTCAGCTGGCTGAAAAATCCTGTCAGTAGAGCTGCAAAAGGAGCAGCAGGCTTCCTTCACCCCACCTACAGAGCAAATAGCAGTCTATGGACTACAGCAGCTATGGACTGCAGTGGCTGTGGACTGAGGGGGCTGCAGGAGTCCTCTTCCCCAAGGAAAGGGGATAGGGAAGGACACAGCCTACAGCAAATTCAGATTTTTACCAACTTAGGCTGCTGCATTAGTGTGGTCACACACTTTGAGGACAAGTGAGTGTGGACATTCTATGTCCTGACAGCCAGGAAGCTAAAGGTAATTTGCCTTCTTAAACACCGTCCCTACTACCCCAGGCTGGTGGCTGAAGAGACAGGGAGAGGAAGGGTGTGGCTGGCCAAAGGTGAACAGCCTGAGAGAAAATTTGTTTGTGATGCTTGGCCAGCCCTGAGGACATTCTTTCTGCATCTTGCACTTGTCAGAGAAGTTATTCTGAATGCATCCCCCCATAGCTCCTGGGGTCTGAGTTGAACAATCTGCCCAACTGTGCCATCTGTTGGCCAGAAAAGAAAAATCAACAAAAAAGAAAATAAATAAATAAAAGATGAAAGCAGGTACCTTTAGTGCCACTCTGTCAGACACCATTGAAAACTGGTCTTCACTCCATTACTGGGTCTTTAGCCCTAGTTTGAGCAGTTAAACAGGGACAATCATCAATATCTAGAGCAAGTTGAACCAAAAGTCAAAAAAAACAGTGGCAGCACACAGCTACTTAACAGGAAATCCCTGAGCAAGAGAGAGAAACTGAACACCAGAATAAATTGAGCATCAGAATTAGATGCCTAGACATCAGCAAAAAATTAAAGCCAAACAAAGAAAAAGGAAGATATGACTCAGGCAAAAGAACAAATGAAAACTCCAAACAAGAAACAGGACTTGAAACAGTTAATCAATGGCATTCATATGAATCTAGTCAATCAAATCATGGAGTTGAAAGACAACATGGCTAAAGAAATTGAAAAAAAAAAAAAAAACATTAAGAAGACAGTGAGTTAGGACAAAGAAAAATTTTGAAATCTTGGATAGAAAAATAACAGAGCTTATGGGAAAGAAAGTGTTTTGCTAAGGAAAAGGCATAGACTTAAGACACAAATCAAAACTAGCAATTTATTTGATAATTTATATGTAGATGATCCAATACTAATAAACAGTTAAATGATCATAGTTATTGATTGCTCAGAATATAATGCAATAAACCAATTAGGTAGTGCAGAGGGAGAGAGGGAGAGAAAGTGAGAGCATATTTACAATCACTTACCAAACCAGGGGAAAACTCAACATCTGGTCTTTCACAAGGCTGGGAAGTCCCATTCAACAGCCAGCCAGAGTCCCCAATTGGAATCACAGTCCCAGGCAGAACATCTCCTCCTGTGTGAGACTTCAACTGGCAGCCGAGGGACTGTCACCTTTAAGGTCTGAAACATCAGATCTCTTGCTGATTTTGCAACTTGTGAGTGACTAAAGCATTCTGAGACAACAGTGCCAGCCACGGGGAAGTGGCCAGCTCCCCTGAGGAGAGACATGAAATCTTCAAAATGTTCTGTTCTAAAGAGTATTGCTATTCATGGAATGCTAACAGGGACATATAATTAATGTATAGCTAAAATAAAGAACCAGCAAAGACAGAGTTACTTGTGCTTGAGGTAAAGGTCCCCAAGGGCATTCTCCTCATACAGACTAAGTTAAGTTCACATTCCTGAGTCTGGAGAGATCTCTAAGAATGCCCACATCTAACTCCTGCTCCTGCATGCTCAAGACAGTTACATCAAACTTTTTTTTTAACTTTATTTTGTACATCTAATAATTGAAAATATAAACAATTAAAAACTAAAAAGTAAACACAGATGAATAAGTACATACATTTCTCAATTAAATGCACTGGATACATATATTTTTTGAATCAAAATATGTTACACAATATATTTGGTTCATAATAATGCAATCATACAGTATTTGTCCTTTTTACATCACACTTTTAATTTCTTGTTCACAATCCTTCTCCCAAGGTAATTATAATATATATATATATATCAGAAAGAGACAATAAGTGAGATTAAAAGCAAAATAGAGGCACACAGCAGTAGATATGAAATCATGGAAGAAAGAATCAGTGACTTAGAGGAAATAACAACTGCAATTGAAGAGAAAGAACAAAGTGAGAAAAAAAATGGGAAAAAATGAGCAGGGGCTCAGGCAGTTGAATGATAACAGGAAACACACCAACATACATATTATGGGAGTTCCAGAAGGAGATAAAAATGGAAAAGGGGCAGAAAGCATATCTGAGAAAATTATGGCTGAAAATTTCCCAACTCTCATGAAAGACATGAATATTCATGTCCATGAAGCACAGCATACTCCATTTAGAATAAATTCAAATAGACCTACCCCAAGACACATAATATGCAGAAGACCAAATGTCAAAGACAAAGAGAAAATTCTCAAAGCAGCAAGGGAAAAAAGAAACATCACATACAATGGATGCCCAATAAGATTTACTGTGGATTTCACTTCAGAAAACATGGAGGCAAGAAGACAGTGCTATGATATAATTAAGGTAGTGAAAGAGAAAAACTACAAGCCAAAATTCTTTATTTGGCAAAACTGTCCTACAAATATGATGGTGAGTTTACTATATTAACAGATAAGCAGTAACTAAAAGAGTTCATAAGCAAGAATCCAGCTCTGCAGGAAACACTAAAGGAAGTTCTTCAGCCAGAAAAGAAAAAACAAGAAAGACTTGAAGGAGTGTGTAAAAATGAAGACTCAAAAAGGTAACCAAGAAGGTAAAAAGATGGAGTAAAATAAGATGACATATGAAAGCCAAAGGACAAAATGGTTGAAGTAAGTAATGCCTTTACAGTAATAAAATTGAATGTTAATGGAATAAACTCCCCAATCAAAAAACATAGGCTGACAGAATAAGAAAATATGAGCCATGATATGCTTTCTGCAGGAGACTCATCTTAGATGCAAGGATGTAAATAGACTGAAAGTGAAAAGTTGGAAAAAGATTTCAAGCAAATAGTAACCAAAAGAGGGCAAGGGTAGCTATACTGGTGTCAGACAAAACAGACTTTAAGTGCAAAAAAGTGAAGAGATGCAAAAAGCCATCATATATTAATAAGAGGGACAATCCACCAGGAAAGAATAACAGTCATAAATATCTATTCATGTAATCAGGGTGCACCAAAATACATGAGGCAAACTCTGGCCAAACTGAAAAAAGAAATAGAATTCTCTACAATAATAGTTGGAGGCTTCAACATGCCATTCACATCAATAGATAGAACAATTAGAGGGAAGATCAACAAGGAGACAGAGAACTTGAACAATTTGATAAACAAGCTGGACCTCACAGCCACATACAGAACATTGCACACCAAATCAGCAGGTTGCACATGCTTCTCAAGTGCTCATGGATCTTTCTCCAAGAGACCACATGTTGGACCACAACATGACTCTTAATAAATTCAAGAAGATTAAAATTATACCAAGCAAAAACAAACAAACAAAAAGACAAAAAAATTATACAGAGCACCTTCTCTAATCACAGTGGAATGAAGATAGAATTCAATAATGTTTGGGAAAGGGGGAAATTTGCAAATATGTGGAAGCTAAACAACACACTCTTAATCAGTGGATCAAAGAAAGATTGCAGGAGAAATTAGTGGGTATCTAGAGAGGAATGAAAATGAGAACACAAGATATCAAAACTTAATGGCCCCTGTACTCCTGCTCTCTCCCCCAACCCTCCCCCTAGTTCTGTGGACAGCCCAACCCACCCACCCAACCCCACTCCCTTGACAAACCAGCACCGCCTAACCTAAAAGTATAATAACAACTGACAGGCCTTTAATATTGATGACTGTGTGTATGAGACTTTACTCTTGAAATTGAAACAGGCTACTATTATAGGGTATAGCCTCCTGGGAGTCTCCCTGTTGTGCAAATGTGGGGAACAAATGTGTTGCTCAAATGTGGGAAAGGGAAAAACAGTTGTATCAGGGGGTCTAGATCCACATAATGATCGAGAAGGAGTTGGACTCTCATCCTGCAGAGGACCAATTTGTTCACAAACAGAGGGGCGGGATTCTTTTGAGAGCATGAGTGTTTCCTAATAAGAGAGTACAAACCAGTGTGTCAAGACCTCAGTGTTTTTGCAAGTAACTATGAATCTTGTCACCCAAGGAGTGAAGCCAGGTGGTTGCTGTGGGTCCGAGGGAGGGGGAGAGAGGAAGAGAATAGATGGAACGGGGGTATTTAGTAGGCAATGGAAGTGTTCTACACGATCTTGCAATAATGGACACAGGCCATGTTAAATATTATCAAAATTTATAAAACTGTACAGTCTAAAATGTAAACCATAATGTAAAACATTGACCATGTTTCACTATTTGTATATCAGTTGTAACAAAGTTACCATCCACATATAAAAAGGTATTAATATGGGAAGGGAGAAAAGGGGAGGATGTTGGGTATATGAGAGTCCCCTGTATTCTGTGTGTGACTTTACTGTGACCTAAAACTTCTTTGAAAACAAAATGAAAAGAAAGTAAGACACTGGGGAATAAATGGAAGAAAATGTCACTGTACATTAAGGACACAAGACATTGCAGTGATGAAAGGCAAAATGTCAAAAAATTTTTAAAATATTTTTCATTATTTTTTAATATCCCAATCTTTTAATTTAATTTTAGTTTTAGTTTTTTTTAAATTTTTATGTATTTTATTTCTTAAATTTAAACCTATCATTATTATTTAATTTTCCTATTTGGTTATTATTGTTTTCTATTTTCCTATTTTGGTTATTATTATTTGGTTATTTTATTGGCTTCATTTTTGAAGAAGTTTTGGATCACAAAAGGGTTACAACTGCAGCAGGGGACGATCTTTGGTATGGGGTGTCAGGGATGGAGGATACATGAGAGGAAGTTCACCTGAGCATACATATAAAGTATGTAAATATGTTCAAATGTTCACAGAACATTGTCACAGTGGGAAGAGACTCATACGATAACCGAGAGAATATTGAATTCCATATGGAGAGCTCTGCCACATTCTCTTATGGAGTAGCAACAGTACCCTAAGTGCGGGGGCAATGACTGGTGAGGGAGGATGAGCCATTGATGGGCCCTTGATATTGATGGCAATGTTTATGAACCTTTGCTCTTGAAATTGAAACTTAGCCTAGTGTTGTGGGGTGCCTAAAGGATGCCTCCTGAGAGCCTCCTTGTTGCTCAAAAGTGGCCTCTCTCTAAGCCAAACTCAGCATATGAATGCATTACCTTTCCCCCAGTGTGGGACATGACTCCTGGGGATGAGCCTTCCTGGCACCAAGGGATTGTTACCAAGCCCCAACTAGCAATGCAACTGGAAAAAGACCTCAAATAAAAGGGGGGAAATGTAAAGACAAATGAGTTTATATGGCTAAGAGACTTCAAAGTGAGTCGGGAGGTCATCCCAGAGGTAACACTTACACATATCTCAGCAGGATCTCATAGACTGCCAAAGTGGATACTACCACAAATAGGGGACTCCTGAAGGCTCTGGAGACACTGAGGTCCTATGGTCAGAGCAGATATCTCCAGAATTTGGTGCCTTGCCAATGGGCCCTACTTTGGAGTTTGTGCTCCTGAAAGTGAGAGTTGGACTCAGTTATGGCTTCCCTACACATGGTTCATCTGTCCCTTCTGTTTAAACCTATACTGGGTGCTGGAGTTTGTACGTGTAAGTCCAAGAAACTGGAATAGTTGGGCTGTCCATGTGCCAGGTGGGCCCGGAGCCTCAGTGGAGTTGCAACACCTACTCTCCAGTTCATTGGTCTCATCCAGGACAACTAACAAGGAGGTGAGGATTGACAACCACCATATTAAGGAAATGAGAAAGCCTACAACTGCCAGCAAGAGAGTCCCATCCATCGACTGTATGGGATTGAAGCCCTTTCGCAATTAGAGGTACAGTGGACAACACCATCTCAGAATCCTCAGGATCGGGGAATGAACTATGGATTGGAGTGGACTTACTGGTATTCTACTATAGACATATTGTGATTCTAACACTCAAGAAATTACAACATTGATGTGGAGGCAGTGGCCACTGGAGGCTCTCATGGCAGGGAGAGGAAAAAACAGTTGTAATATGGGGGCTTTTTCAGGACTTGGGAGTCATCCTGAATGACATTGCAACGACAGTTATAGGCCATTTTATATCATCCCATAACATGCAGAACTGTGTGGGAGAGTGTAGACTGCAATGAACTATGGTCCATGCTCAGTGGCAATGCCTCAGGATGTATTTATCAATTGCAATGAATATGCCACACTAATGAAGAATGTTGCTTAAGTGGGAGATGTGGGAGGTGTGGGGAGTGGAGCATATGGGAATCTCTATATTTTTTGTGTAACATTTATGTAATCTAAGTATCTTATAAATTTTTTAAAAATATATATTTAAAAAAAGAATATGGTGAGAAGAATTGTGGGAAGATGACATCACACTAACAGGCAGAGTTCAATGCTCACAAAAACAATAGAGAAAGATCCAAAAGCTGTCCGAGGGACCACCTTTGGGGTTCAGCAGAATTCAACAGAGCTACACAACTTCCAAGAGGGTGAGGGACAGAGAGACGAAGAAGCTGAAACAACAAATGGAGTTACCAAGCCCCCATGGCAGCAGGTAAGGGCTCCCCTCCCCGACCCTCAAGATATTAAGCAGGGATAAAACACTTGGCTCACTGCAGCCAACTGAGCAGGTAACAGACATTTTCCCCCCGTCAGCTGTTTTGAGGGAAAAGGGAGGGGGAGTCAGGGGGATTTTCTTCAGTGAATTCTGCCAGCAGAGAATGCTTTGAATCTCTGCTCTGGAGATTCAGCACAGGAACACAGGAAAGTCCAGAATTAACCACCTCTTTGGAAAGGTGCACTGATGAGTGTCATCTGCAGGCTGGTCTGGAAATTGCATAGACAAAACCTAAGCCCTGAGAGAAAATCTGCATCCCACTGGTGAGTCCCTGGCCAGATTTTGATAAACTTAAACCAGACAATTTAAAAAACTTAGAATAAGTTGAAATAAATATCAAACAAGAGCTTTGAAAAAAATAGAGAAGAAAGAGAAATTGGCCATCAGAGTAAATTCACCAACATATTCAGATGCCTAGACATCAGCAAAAAGTTACAAGACATACTAGGAAACAGGAAGAGATGGCCCAGCCAAAAGAGCAAACCAAATATCCTGAAGAGATACAGGATTTAAAACAATAAATCACTAATAATCACCCAACTCTCCTAAATCACTTCAAAGAATTAAAAGAAAAAATGACTAAAGAAATAAAGGACATTAAGAAGACAATGGGTGAGCATAAAGAACAATTTGAAAGCCTGCAAAGAAAAGTAACAGACTTGATGGGAATGAAAGACATGATGGATGAGATTAAAAATACATTACTATTTATGTAATATTTATGTAATCTAAAGCTTCTTTAAAAATAAAAAAGTAATTTAAAAAGATTAACATAAAAATACATTGGAGGAACATAAGAGCAGATTTGAAATGTGCAGAGACAAAATTAGTGATTTTTTTAAAAACAATTTACTGAAGTATCTCATTCATACATGAACATACATAAACTATAAGTGTTCAGTAAACATTGTGAACCTACAAAACAAACATGCATAACATCATACAGGGCTCCCACACATCACTCCCCCACAAACACCCTGCACTGTTGTGAAACATTTGTTAACATATCATGAAAGAGCATCGTCAAAGTATCACTACTAACTATAGTCTGTGTCTTCCTCCTCTACACATTTTTTAAAGGATTTATTTATTTATTTATTTACTTTTATCCATTTTTACATCCCCCACCCCATTTTTGTTGTTTCTGTGTCCATTCACTGGGTGACTCTGTGTCCATTTCCTGCTCTCTCTTCTCATCCTTCTCCTCCTGTCTTCACTGGGATTCAATCCTTGGAATCTCCGATGTGGGAGAGAGGCATCCTACTGACTGCACCACCTTATTTCCTGGTTTTTCGGCACATCTCGTCTTGGCTTTCCCTTGTGTCACACTCCTGTTATGTCATCATCTTGCTGTGTTGCTTGCAGGGCTTGGCAGCGCACTCACGTACGGGGCCTGGTGGCTCAAATGCATGCGGGGCCTGGCAGCTTACCCACTCGTGGAGCCTGGTGGCTCACCCATGCAAGGGGCCTGGCAACATACTCGGGCATGGGGCCTGATGGCTCACCTGCTCTCGGGCCTGGAGGCTCACGCATGCATGGGGCCTGGCAACGCACCCACGGACAAGGCCTGGTCGTTCACCAGCTCACAGGGCCTGGCGGCTTACACACACATGGAGCCTGACGGCTCACCTGCTCACAGGGCCTGGTGGCTCACCAGCACATGGGGCCTGGTGGCGCACTTGCATACGGGTCCTGATGGCTTACGTGCTCACGGGGCCTGATGGCTCACCCACTCTTGGGGCCTGGCAGCTGACCCACACACAGGGCCTGGCAGTGCACCCACAGGCAGGGCTTGGTGGTGAACCTGTGCAGGGGGTCTTGTGGCCCATGCACCTTCTATATTTTCTTTTTTATTTTTTTTACCGGGAGGTCCCAGGGATCAAACCCAGGTCCCTCCATATGGGAGAAAGGCACCCAACCATTTGAGCCACATCTGTCCTCCTGTTATATCTCTAAAGGTTGACCAAAGATACCCAGAGTTACAGTCATTTCCCATAAAGGATGGTCACATAATAAATCAGGTTTAGTTTATTACCAGCATTCCAAAAACCACAACTAGGGAGAAAAACTATGTCTGGGGACACATGTATGGTTTCTAATATAGCAAATGTTTAGCCTACCCTGATTATCACAAAATCAAGACAGCAAGAAAATTTGCAAAAATTAGTGATTTTGGAGACAAAACATCTGAACTGTAAAACACAGGAGAACAAAAAGAGAAGAGAATGGAAAACATGGAATAGAGTCTCAGGGAATTGAATGCCAATTCAAAACACACAAAAATTCTCATTATCAGTATCCCAGAAAGAAAAGACAGTGAAAAAGTAGCAGAAAAACTATTTGAGGAAATAATGGCTGAAAACTTCCCAAACCTTTTGAAAGACATAAATATCAATATCCAAGAACAACGGACCCCAAACAGAATAAATCCAATAGACCTACGCCAAGACACCTACTATTCAGTATGTCAAATATCAGAGATAAAGAGAGGATTCTGAAAGTAGCAAGAGAAAAGCAAAGCATCACATATAAGGGAGCCTTGATAAGATTAAGTGATGACTGTCACCAGAAACCACAGAGGTGAGTAGAAAGTGTTATAATGTCTTTAAGGTACTGAAAGAGAGAAACTGCCAGACAAGAATTCTGTATCCAGCAAAACTGTCCTTCCAAAATGAGGGTGTTTAAAGTCTTCACAGACAAACAAAATCTGATAGAATATGTTACCAAAAGACCAGAATTATAAGAGATAATAAAGGGAATGCTGCAGCCTGAAAAAAAAAAAAGACAAGAGCCAGATATTTGAAGAAGAGTTTAGAAATGAAGATTATTAAGAAGGGTAAACTAAAGGGTAAGAAGACAGACAATAGAATGATATAACAACAGAGAGCTGGAGGATGAAATGGATGCAGTGAGTAATGCCTTTACAGTAATAACAATGAATGTTAATGCTTTGAACTCCCCAATCAAATGACATGGACTTATAGAAAGGATTAAAAAAATATGAGCCATCTATATGTTCTTTACAAGAGACCCACCTCAGACATAAGGACACAACCAGGTTAAAAGTGAAAGGTTAGAAAAAAGTATTGCACACAAATAGCAACCAAAACAAAAAACAAAAAAAAAACCTGGAGTAGTGATACTAATATCAGAATAGATTTCAAATGCAAAACTGTTTTTAGGGATGAAGAAGGTCATTATATATTAATAAAAGGGGCAATTCACTAAGAAGAGATAACTATATATTAAATATTTATGCACATAACCTCAGTGTCCCAAGATACATGAGGCACACACTGGCAAAACCACAGTAATAGTTGAAGAATTCAGCACTCCATTCTCAGACAGAGGATAAACCAAGAAACAGAGAACTTGAATAATATGATAAATGGACTAGACCTAACAGCATTGCACCCCAAAACAGCAGAATATACTTTCTTTTCAGTACTCATGGATCCTCTCCAAGATAGACTATGTGTTGGGTCACAAACAAGACAATTCTCAATATATTTTAAAGGATTGAAATTATACAAAACACTTTCTCTGATCATAACTGAATGAAGCTGGAAATCAATAATGGATGGAAAGGGGGAAACTCATTGATATATGGAGATTTAAAAACACTCTCTTAAATAATCAGTGGGTCAAAGAAGAAATTGCCAGAGGATTCAGCAAATATATTGCAATGAATAAAAATGTGAACAAAACATATCAAAACCTTTGGGACTTTGCCAAGGCAGTGCAGAGAGGGAAAATTATAGCCCACAAAGCTTACGTTAAAAAAGAAGAAAGAGCTAAAATTAAGGTCTAACTGCACACCTGGAGGAACTAGAAAAAGAACAGCAAACTAATCCCAAACCAGGCTGAAGGAAAGAAATAGTAAAGATCAGAACAGAAATAAATGAAATCAAGAACAACAACAACAACAACAAAATAGAGAATCAACAAAACCAATAGTTGGTTCTTTGAGAAGATTAAGAAAATTGATAAGCCCTTAGTTAGACTGACAAAAAAGAGAGAAGATCAAATGAATAAAATCAATAATGAGAGAGGGACATTACCCCTGACCCCGCAGAAATAAGAGAGATCATAAGAGGATACTATGAAGAGAACTGTATGCCAAAAAACCTAGACAATGTAGAAGAGAAGGACAAATTCTTAGAAACACACAAACCACCTACAATGACTCTAAAAGATATAAAAGGCCTCAACAAACCAATCATAAGTGAAGAGATTGAAAGAGTCATCAAAAACCTCCAAAAGATGAAAAGCCTGGGACCAGATGGCTTCACAGGTGAATTTTACCAATCATTTGATGATGATCTAATACCAATCTTGCTCAAGCTCTTCCAAAAATTGAACAGGAAAGAACACTACCAAACTCGTT
>JAQZBX010075998.1:0-14507 GCA_029593785.1 Cabassous unicinctus
CAAACAACCTCAAACTCTAAAACTCTGTGACTTTATGAGTTTTAGAATTATGGGGCCTGTTTAGCTTAAGGAGTACATCAGGAATTTTCATAGTTTTCAAAATTAAGTATTTTATAAGCCATATCTTTTTTCCCCAGATGTCCTTTAGATTCTTTTGAATTTCTAGTGTCACTGGAGATCAAAATGAAATAGAAAAAAAACATAAGTAGAAAATATAGGGGCAAGATCTTCACAATGCGTCACTCTCAATAAAACTCTGCTGAATGAACCAAAGAATGACAAGAAAGGAAGGGCTGGCATCTGGTAAGAATAAGGCAGGAATCATTCATCATTGAGGTACCATAAGTAACTTCCCACTGATTCTTAAAATTAATTATCATATCCCTGTTCATTTAAAATCATGGGCTACCCAAATTCTAAATTTTTATTTGAGACACAATCTTTTTAAAAATGAGCAGTCACACATGTTTTTAGGTTCGATTACTCAGAATTCCAAGTAACTGACAAAACTCTTGTCATCCTACTTTCCACCAAAGGACAAAGACCAAGACCAAAACCTGACACCAAGGAATTTGGGGGGAATTCACTGGCAACCCTCTTTAGATGGCTACTACAGAAGTGCCAATTAGCACCTTCCTTCCTCCTCTGTGTATTCTATGCCTGGGTTCTGGCTGCAAGGATGGGACTGAGCCCTGACCACAGGCTGCACCTGCAAGTTAGCATGTGGGCAGGCACTTCCATGCTTCATTGCAAAATGTTTATCCTTGTGTTTGTAAAAATAAACCAACCAAACACAGCATCACAGCAGACTGGTTTCCATCAGCACATCCAAAAGCAATCTTGTGCTGGGCAGAGGCAACTTTCATCCTGAAGGATAACATTTTCAGGAAGTTAGAAGTTCAAAACCTTCCCCACCCTTTCAGATGACAAAGTGTAATTAGAAAATCTCATGTTCCAGGAGTGTTTTTTATTCCCCCACAAAATGAGACCAAAATAAGGCATAAGGAACATGATGAAAAAGAGTTAATTTTGCTTTAATTCATTTATGTAGAATTTTTTAAAATGTGGACATTTGACTAAAACTATATGGCATTGCACCATTTTGAAGTCAGGGTTGATTATCTGCCTCTCCTTGCCACCCTCAGGGTCATCCTAGGTTCATTTTCCCATGTTCTCAGGACCAGTCCCTTGAAATCTCATACAGCCTTACTGATTTACTTTCTCTGCCCCTTCCCTGCTTCACCCTAACAAGAAGTCAGCCAACTTGATTGTACAAAACTGATAGGGGAAAGCAAGGAGTTGGTGAGGTTGGTGATTGATGACAGGAACATGTTTTCTCCAAAACTCTCCCAATCTTCCAAGAGGTTCTTTAGCAGCTTGTCCCTCTTAATTTTGGGTAAAAAAATTCCCATCAAGAAATAAATTTCCTCTTTAGTATGAGAAAAATATTTTTAACTGGTCATTCATTTGGCCTGATTTCTATGCAGTAAAGATAGATTCCTAAACTCATTGCTGAAATTCCCTCCTCGTTTCCTTTCTTTCTTGTTATTTCATACACTGCTCTAAGCCTGAGCATCTGACAGCAGCAGGTCACCAAGTAAATTCACAGGCAGGTAAGCCTTTAATGGATTATATGTACAAACAAGCCTCTCTGAGATAACCAAGAATTTTTTTTTCAGTATTTTATTTTATTTTTTTTATTTGTAAAATGATATATAATACATACGCATATATGTGCATTTGTTTACATAAATGTTATTTGTTATATATATATATGTATACATTTTATAAAGGTGCCTAGATTACCCAAATATTACTAAGCAACTACAGAGATTCCCATGCTCCCCGCCGCCCACACCCCCAACAACACCCCACACAACCATTCCCCATCCGCGTGGTACTACACCCGCAATGGATATACACATCCTGGGGCCTTGCCACTGAGCATAGACCACAGTTCACATCACAGGCCACACTCTCTCCCACCCAGTTCTGCATGGTATATTCTTATGGAAAATGGCCTACATTCGTCACTGCCTCACCACTCAGGACAACCCCCAAAGTCTGAAAAAAGCCCGAGCATTTCAACTGCCCCTCCTCACCCTACCCCAAAAATGTCCAGTGGCCATTGGCTCCACCTCACTGTTACAATTTCTTCCATTGCTTGAATCACAATATGTCTACAACAGAACACCACCAAGTCCACTCTAGTCCACAGCTCCTCACCCCATCATGAGGGGACTTGGAAGGTGATGTCCACTCCACCTCCAAGTGAGAGAGGGCTTATATTCCATGGATATAGTGGATAGGATTATCCTGCCTTCAGCTGCAGGTCCTCTCCATTCCCTGGGATGTCTGTTGCCCATCGTCGTCTCCTCGCCAGATAACCAAGAATTACCTGCATTCCACTAGAAGTAAATGAAATCATTCCTGCCATCATTTAAACATATTCCTTTTTATTCAAGTCTCAAAGAGATGGAAAATAAACACTGATTTTTCTAACAGTTTCCTCTCAGCCCATCTCTACTAGGTAAAATCTTGTTCTTTTCTCTTTTACTTACATGCTACCATTTTTTTTAGCCCTCTAATTATCATATTTGTCCTCTTTAGACCATCTCAGCTTAATATCTTCTTTTCATATGAAAAGAAAAAGTATCATAAGGTAATTTTCTAACTTGGTAAAAGGGAGTGTTCTGCCTAGACTAGGAGGGAGAAAATACATAACACAGGTATTGTCCTTACTGGTAGATTTTCCACAGTGTTGAAACTGTCTGTGAGGAGCAACAGGTCAAAGGTTTCATTAATATACTTGGTCACCACCCACCTCTTCTTGTCCAAGAGCCTTTTCCTGATATAGTCTCTTAATGTGGGGATTTCTGGAATTCACAGATAACACAATTTAAAATGGCCAGAATATTGGAATAAATAGAATTTACAAAAATCCAAAGCAGGATAACAGTCTCAATAAACTACACTTAAGGTCCTATGTGGGTTGCGTGCCAACTCAACCAGCCTTTCTGAAGGTCATCTGTATCATGTCTTGGATCAACAACAATAAATGGCACATCAGTAGCACTGAATATTAACTTTATCTAACTAAAAAAGGCAAACCCACATAGACACATGCAGGTGATTCAAAACTTGGCACTTATATTTAGACTGCTATCTGTTGTGACAGGCTGAATTATGAACCCCAACACACACATATTCTTTTTTTTTCCTTTAGTAGACAATTTATTTTGATAAACTAGTTCAATAACAAAAATACAAGTAAAGAAAATTATGCTCATTTATACAGTTTGTATAAACTATTTCTTTTGAAACTATTAATTGTAAAAATGTTGCAACCAATTAGAAAACAATTCTTAATAAAGTTGGGGATAATATACAGACCTTGATAACAAACCTTAAACTGTCTTGAGCTGACACAATGAATAAGTCCTGTGTTGGGAGGGAATCCTACCTACATAGACCACTTTTTTCCTTCATTTTTTTTTTTTAAAGATGCTTAGATTACATAAATGTTACACAAAAATTACAGGGATTTCCATGTTCCCCACCTCCCACACTTCCCATAGCCTCCCACATAAACATCCTTCATTAGTGTGGAACATCACTTGCAATGGATATACACATCTTGGGGCTTTGCCCCTAAGCATGGACCATAGTTCACATTGTAGACCCGACTCTCTCCCACACAGTTCTGCATGTTATATTCTGATGTAAAATGCCCTATATCTGTCATTGTAATGTTACTCAGGATAATTCCCAAGACCTGAAAAAACACCTGTATTACAACTGCTTTTTCCTTCCCTGCCCCAAAAGGGTCCAGTGGCCACTGGCTCCACCTCACTGTTGTAATTTCTTCCATTGCTTGAGTCACATTTTGTCTACAACAGAATACCATTAAGTCCACTCTAGTCTACAGGTCTTCCCCCAATCCTGAGGAGGTTGGGATGGTGATGTCCACTCCACCTCCAAGTGACAGGGGTCTTATATCCCATGGATATGATGGATGGAATTATCCTGCCTGCAGCTGCAGGCTCTCTCCATTCCCTGGGGTGGCTGTTGTCCATCATCATCTCAACCAGGTGACTTGGGTGAGTCCATTGAGCTGTAGATTAGGAGTTGCAGTTCCACCAAGATTCCAGGCACAGCTGGCACATGGGCAGGCCCGAGGCTCCAGTTTCTGGAAGTACACCTACAAACTCCAGCATCACATATAGCTTTGAATGGAAGGGACTGATGGAACATGTGCAGGGAGGACTTGAGTCCAACTCTGTCACTCTCAGGAGCACAGATTCCAAAGTATAGTCCACTGATAAGGCATCAATCTCTGGAGCTATCCCCCTTATATAGGATCTGGGTGTCTCCAGAGGACTCAGGAGCCCCTCTAGGTGGGATGATATCCACTTTGGTGTGCCATGAGATCCTACTGAGGTGTGTGTAAGTGTTACCTCTGGGATGACCTCCTGACTCTCTTTGAAGTCTCTTAGCCACATGAACTCATTTGTCTTTACCTTTTCCCCCTATTATTCAAGGTCTTTTTCCAGTCATATTGCCTTTTGGCACTTGGTATTAATCCCTTGTTGCCAGGGAGGCTCATCACTGGGAGTCATGTCCCATGCTGGGGGGAAGGTAATGCATTCATATGCTGAGTTTGGCTTAGAGAGAGGCCACATTTGAGCAACAAGGAGGTTCTCAGGTGTCAACCCTTAGGCACCCCATAACAGTAGGCTAAGTTTCAATTACAAGAGTGAAGACTTGTAAGGCTAGTCATCAATAACAAGAACCCATCAATGGACCCTCCTCCTTTGCCAGACACTGCCCCTGCACCCTGTGAACTGCTGCTGCTCTCTTGGAGAATGCAGCAGAGCTCTCCCGGCTGGGATTCATTATTCCCTCATTTATTCAGTGATTGTCTACCCACTGTGACCATGCCCCACCCCTTGATCATTGAACAATTTTATATATCTTTCATGTATATTCAGGTGAACTTCCTCCCATGAAACTCCCATCCCAGACACCCCCAGGAATGATCCTCTCCTGGCCCCTCTGTAACCCTTTTGTGATCCAAACTTTCCTTGAAGATGAAGCCCATATAATAGCCAAATACAATTAATAGGAAAATGAAAAAATAAAGGTAAGTTTTAATGTAAGAGATAACATGGTAACATGGTAACTTAAAAAAAAAACACCCTAGAAATAAAATTAAAGGATTGGGATATTCAATAAATGGGAAAAATTAAAAAATAATTTTTTTTTACATTTTTCCTTTTATCACTGCATTATTGGGTGTCCAGTCTGTACTGTGGTACCTGTCCCATTTCACTCCCCAGTGTCTCCTGAATTTTCATTTAATTTTCAAAGAAGTTTTAGGTCACAGCAAAGTCACATACAGAATACTAGAGACTCCCATATACCCAACCTCCTTCACCTTTCCTCATATTTATATGGAAGCCTTATAATGAGAACCTGGAAGTCTCAAAAGCCAGAAAGGAGAGTTATTTGCCATGGGATGGGAAGCAGAAGTACAAGCCAAGAAGCCCTAGGGATTCCTGGTAGCCCGTAGCAGAAGACAAGCCTTGCTGGGGCCTTGCTTTGGGATTTCTGGCCTCTGAAACTATGCGACAATAAATTCCCATTGTTTGGTATTTCTCATAGCAGTCTGACAAAGATGCACACATTTCCAGAGTTTCAGCTGTTTGGTTATCCTATATCTTTCTGTCTGTATTAAATACCACTTAACATCAACACAACTCATGTTTGTTGTAAGAAAAAGAACAAGAACCTCTGACAAATGGGCCTCAGGATTAGAAATTTATCTTTGTCCTACTCCTTTATTAGTTGGAAGATATTATGCCATTCTACTTCTTCCCCCATTAATCCTGTAAATGGCAATTTTGCTGTATTATCCTTGCATATGCCATGCTAATTTTTCCTTTTACACACTTGCTCAAACAAGACCCCATTTCTGGGACATTTCACATCTTCTGTTCCTTAACCTCCTCTCACACATGTACACAACTAGTGAAATATACACATTGTTCATAGTGAAGCTCAGGCCCTGTCTGCTCACCCAGGATTCACTGGGTCCTTCAGTCCATGCAGATCTCTAGTTACTTTGAACTTCTGTTGTACTCAGACTCAGCACCCTTTAACTAAGCTTTATTTTGTCTTTAATTCTGCACATGGGTTAAGTTTAAGCACCTCACCTAGTTTTACACAGTAAGGGACCATTTCTTCTACTTTATCCCCATCACAGAGAAAGCACACAACAGGCACTCAAGAAAGAATTCTGAAAGCCTTAGCTAGGTGAGGAATCTCATACTAAATCCAAAGCCTGGTTACTTGACCTTAATTAACTGAAGGGAAGATTTGCAGGATAGAGGAATTGTGGTTTCCAGCACCACAAAAATATGGAGAGAAAAAATTTTCTTTGATAACAGGTACAGAAATTGTGACAATGAACATGAGCCAAATAATGTTCTAGAAAGGGAAATCTGGAGGTCCAAGCTTAATCCCAAGACTCTTAGCAATTGATATTAAAAAAATATAAATTATCAGCTTCCTCCTTGGTGAGGAGAGCCTGCTGCCAGTACTCCTGAGCACTGGCTGTGTACACTAGATCCTCAGCTTCCAGAACCTTGGGTCAGTGGCAGTTTTCTCTGAGAAGGTGAGAGAGACACACAAGGAACAGAGTAACTCAACCATGGCAAAGGAAACAATGAACAGGCCTCATGAGAGCCTCCAGCAAATTTCAGCTCATTCACTTTCAGTTCTGCAAGAGCCCCATAAAGAATTGATAACATTTTACAGGCCAGATGGGTCTATCAGTTCTACTAACAAGGTCAAAGTGGTGAGGCAACCACTGTGTAGAAACTCCCCTCTCTGGAGCTAAAAATATCAATTCTAGAAGGAAATGTATAGAGAAAAGTGTTCCAATGTATATTTCAGTGTTCAGAGGTGACAAAGCACCATTGTCCTTTTTGGAAAAAGAAGTCCATATTTGGCAAAGCAGTGATGTGCTGGGGCTACCTTCTCCCAGCTCCTGAGGGTTGATTGTTCACATCTTTTCTCAACTTCAGTGATGCCACATTGGTACCTGAAATTGGCAATAGGGAAAGTCTATACACAAAGGGAAGAGGCAAATTGTGCAAATAAGGTTTTTGGTTTTCACTTTTTATTTTATTTTTAACAGAGAGTGCTTTTTTAAACATTTATCAGCACTATACAACATTGGGCAAGGGCCCTATAAAAGTGCAAGTTTTAATGAGTAATTATATGCATTTTAGTGCAAGGTAATGTTTAAGCAAATGGTGAATTTCAATGTCGAGTAATTAAGAATCACATGAGAAAATTTTCTTTTATGATTAGAAAAACAGCATCACAGAGGAGTCCATTAGAATCATACATAAATATTGTTCCATAATAGTTCATTCTTCTTACTTAAAAGAAAAGAGAAAAACCATATGGAAGACACGTACCTATCCATACATGAGTGCATGCACACGTACGTATTTGGGAGGGGTAGAAAACCACAGATCATTGTCAATCATCCTGAAGCACAGATACTAAAGAGTTGAGTGAGTAGAGATCCTGGGAGACACTGGAGCAGGGGAGGAGCCAGATCTCTGGCAAATTGAAAGCACTGAAAATAAAGGTTGGAATAGAGGCCTGTTCAGGCCACCAGAAGCCCCACACACTGGAGTCCCATTTGAAATTGCATAAAGGATCTGCTGAGCTTAATGATTTCTTCTTCTTTTTTAAAAGATTTATTTTTATTCGTTTACTTATCCCCCCTTGCTGCTGTGCTTGCTGGGTCCATTTGCTTTCCATTTTTCTGTGTCTGCTTGTCTCCCTTTGTTGGGTCATCTAGCTCACTGAGCTGCACAGGCCATCAGCTCACCATGCTGCGTGGGCTGGCCTAACTTCACCAGGAGGCCCTGGGAATTGAATGATTCCCAGGGCCTACCATATGGTAAACAGGAGCCCAACCAATTGAGTCACAGCCACTTCCCATTGTTTTTTTCTTCTGATAAGTCTTTTGATTCTCAGAAAAGGTTTAGGGGAAAAGTGAAACACTTTTTCTATTGAGAGGTTGGAATTCATGAGGGAATTAAATTTAATGGTTTTTAAAACTATATAAGTTAAGGAAGAAGCTTACCTAGCTGAGTTCTAGATATTTGTGTTAGTTTAAATCTTGCTATGAATTTTCTACCTCTTTTTCTAAAAATTAATGAAGACTAGTTAACATTTGTGTTTTTCATTATAGAAAAATGGAATGATTTATAGTGTAATGAAGTGATTAAAGTATGGATGTAAAAGAAGGAGAAAGTTACAGCTGGAATATAGGATGTAAGCAGATAGGCAGTAAATTATGTTTTAGAAAGTTTATTCATTGTTACAATTCAAATACAGGGTTTATCATGACAATCTATAGCACAATACATTATGTTTTTAAGATGTATATGAGAGAGGAGAACACATGTAACCTGAAAATATCAGTCCTTATAATGAGTTAGCAGTGATATCACACTGCAAACTATCCTTACTTGCATGAAATAGTTAATTTGTTTTGTATCCCTAGCACCCCAACTTTTACTTTTAGTGTTATTCTTTGCTATAAGGAATCTGCATTATTTTGGAGAGTAATAGGTCCATATCATGTGGCAAGGAAAAGTAAGATGGGTCTGAATATCTCACTATTCCATATGGCAAAAATGCTTAAAATAATATATGGGTAATACTAAAAGAGGCCAGCAGAAGGGCTCCCACTGGCTAAGATGTGACAACTTGAACATCAAAAATAACACAATAATTCCATGAAAATTCATGAATTCATTATGATCTTGAGAACAGTTAAATAATATGAGGTATGTTAATGGAAAAGTAAAATGCTGTATATAAACCAGCTCAAACAACATGCCTGAGAATGTCAAAACTCTGCACAAGAATGCCATTTGTGCAAATCCTGAAAGAGTTTGCAGAAGAGTGCCACAACCTGCTTATTAGTGCAAATCCCATTTAGTCAAATTAGACAGTAAAACTTTTAAAATAAGTTAGAGTAAAGGTTGTATAAGAAGTTATGGTAAAAACTCCATCAGGGCAAAACTTCAGGGTGGCTCAAGTGAACCATAATGTGGACCCAGAGAATCCTGTTACTAAACACTGACACATGTCACCTCTGCTCGGTAGGTCCTAAGTTTCTGACTCTCAGTCCTGAACCTCAAACCAAAAACCCAAATCCATAATCTGTAACTCCTTATTGTCAGTCACGTAATTTCAGCTAGCATCCTACCATAGCTTAATACTTGGCTGAGTTGACACACTATCCTATCACCCTTATCAACTCTAAGATGTACATTTTACCACATTTTAATATTCCTGAAACTGAGATGCATCCTCCAATTGCTGTCAGTCAGGTAGCAGTGGTGAAGTGGGTGCCATGTCTTGCCTGTGGGAGAACCTGTTCGCAGCTGTCCATCCTGTCCTCCCTTCAAATGAGTTACAGGCATTGTTGGTAAGGTTCTGTTTAGTTTCCATTGTAAAGTCTTCAGAAAATATTATATTATGATTCAGCATTGAAAAGAAAAGTTATTGTTCACATAAAAAGGCCTGGAAACAGAGCAGTGGGGCATATATTTGTTATTAATGAAAAAATGTGCTTATTGGTGGTGGAATGACAATAATTCCAGAATTTCTTGCAAAACAACACCTAAGTGCTTCATGGGATCAAATAAAGGGAGATACCTATATGCAAGTGAAGTTGGGTTATGTTTTTTGACAGATATGTGCAAAGCGATTGCCCATCACAAACTAAACGAAGCACTGAGGTCAACACTTTCATGCAGCATATCAGTGACTTGGAAAAAAACCCAGAGAAACTAATGGGCACTCTTGTAAAAAATGCTGCATTGCCAGAGCTTTTGATGGCAGTCAGGATAATACTGGGAGAAGAAATATAGATATCGGTGACTCTGAGTCAAAACGTGATTTAGAAGAGTCAGAGTCCGAATGGAAAAATTTTTTAGGAATTCCCTCATCAATATATTTCACTTATATTTTCATTATGTTTTTGACAAACAAGAGTGATATATGACTTTTTAAAATCCATGACTGAGTAAGCATAATACCACCAGCATCACTAACCATAAGGTTTTATTCAGTCAATGGTTACAGGACATAGCTGTTAGACAAACCTGCACATACAGATCTTTTAATAAGTTCAAATTAAAAACTCGGGGAAGCAGGAGTGGCTCAGTCGATAGAGCCCCCATTTACCATATGGGAGGCCCCGGGTTCGCTTCCCAGGGCCTCCTTGTGAGGGCAGGCTGGCCTGCACGGTGCAAGGGGCTGATGCAGCGGGACTTCACAGCTAGGGGAAGATAAGCAGACATGGAGAAGACACACAGCGAATGGACACAGCAAGCACAAGCAGCAAGGGGGGCATAAATAAATAAATAAATCTTTTTTTAAAAAAATTAAAAACTCGAAGTTATAAGAGAACATTATGTCATATTTTAGTTGGCAGCACTTTTTCTTTCCTAGAAATATATATTATAATGGTACACCTTAAACTTGATGATCTTCCACAGTGGCTGGACCATTCTACATTCCCACCAGCCATGGAAGAGGGGTCCCATTCCTCCACATCCTCTCCAACACTTATAGTCTGCTGTTTTTTTTTAATAGCCACCATTCTATTGGGTGTAAGATGGTATCTCATTGTACTTTTGATTTGCATTTCCCTAATACCCAGGGATGTGAAGCATCTTTTCATGTGCTTTTTAGCCATTTGTATTTCTTTCATTAGGAAGTGTCTTTTCAGGTCACTTGTCTATTTTTAAAATGGGTTGTCTTTTTATTTTTGAGGTGAAGGATTTCTTTATATATGCAGGATATTAGGCTCCTATCAGATATATGGTTGCCAAATATTTTCTCCCATTGGTTTGGCTGCATTTTTACTTTCTTGATAACGTGCTTTGAGGTGCAAAAGTTTTTAATTTTGAGGAGATCCCATTTATCTATTTTTTATTTTGCTGCTCATGCTTTGGGTGTAAAGTTCATGAAACCATTTCCTATTACAAGGTCCTGTAGATGCTTCCCTACATAATCTTCCAAGGTGTTTATGGTCTTGGCTCTTATAGTTAGATCTTTGACCCATCTTGGTGGTTCCTCAAAACCACCAAGTTAGTTCTACTAACTTGAACTAACTGTAGTTAGTTCTACTAACTATAGAACTTCCATATGATCCAGTGATTCCACTGCTGGGTATATACCCAGAAGAATTGAAAAAAAAAAAGACACAAACAGATATATGCACACCAATGTTCATAGCGACATTGTTCACTATTGCCAAAAGTTGTAATCAACCCAGGTGCCCATCAACAGATGAATGGATAAACAAAATGTGGTACATACATACAATGGAATATTACTCAGCTGTAAGAAGGAATAAAGTGCTAACACATGGGATAACATGGATGAATCTTGAAGACCTTTGTTGAGTGAAGCAAGCCAAGCACTGAAGGATGAACAATACATGACCTCACTGATACAAATTAAGGAAATTGAGCAGTCTCACAGAGCTATTATCTGGAAGATAGGTTTACAGGAAATAGAAAGACAAGAGAAGGTTGTGAGCCATCATCCATAGGGACATAATCTATGGGAAGATGATAGAGTGTAGTTGCATACTGAAGGGATAGGACATGAAGGTAGTAATATTATTTGGTTGGGTGGTGCAGGGTTGACAGGTGGGTAGATTGGGAAAGGTGGGCTAAAAGACTCAGGATACTGGGGGGAAGGTTGGGAGAGGGACCAGGTGAACACTGGGGATTTGTGGGTATGGGGTTGAAAGTGCAGATTTGGGAATGTTCTTATGACAATATGACAAGGAAAGGTTACTGGCTTAGGGTGTTGGTTGTGGGGGGCCATTCAGGACAGGACACACCTGGAGCAGGATTCTAGGGAGTGTTGAGTGTTCATTCTGTCATAATGTGTTGTACCAGGGGGTGGAGACCCACATAATAAGCAGGAAGGAATTGGACTCCCATCCTCAGGAGGACTGAAGTGTTCAGAAATACACATATGGGAGTCTCTTAAGAGCAAGGGCAGTTACTAATAGGGGAGGACAAACCAGTGTGTCAAGACCTTACCTTGTTGCATGTAATTATGAATCTTGTCATCCAATAAGTCAAGCCAGGGAGTTGCCATGGGCCCCAGGGTGATCAGGAGGGAGGAAAAGAATAGATCAAACAGGGGTTATTTAGTGGTCAGTGAAAATGTTCTGCAATACCTTACAGTGATGGTCACAGGACATGGTAAATATCATCAAAATTTATAAAAGTGTATGGTCTAAAATGTAAACCATAATGTAAACCATGGACAATGTTTAGTAGCTATGCTTCACTATTTGTATATCAGTTATAACAAAGCTACCATCCACATATGAAAAGGTATTAATATGGCGGGGGGAGGAAAGGGGGAGGATGTTGGGTATCTGAGAGTCTTCTGTATTTTGTGTGTGACTTTGATGTGACCTAAAATTTCTTTGAAAACAAAAGGAAAATAGTGAGACACTGGGGAATGAGAAGGGGAAGGTGCCATGGTACAGACTGGACACCAGATATTGCAGTGATGAATGGCAAAATATAAAAAAAAATTTTTGTATTTTTCATTTTTTTAATATCCCAATCTTTTAATTTAATTTTATTTTTAGTTTTAATAAATCTTTATGTAATTTATCTCTTACATTTAAGCTTATAATTATTACTTCATTTTCCTATTAATTGCATTCAGCTATTGTAATGGCTTCATCTTTGAAGAAGCTTTGGATCACAGAAGGGTTACAACTGGGTTGGGGGAGGATTGTTGGTGTGGGATGTCAGGGATGGGGGATGCATGAGAGGAAGTTCACCTGGGCATACATATAAGGTATATAAAAATGTTCAAATGTTCACAGGGCATTGTCACAGTGGGTGGAGAATCACTCAATAAATGATAGAATACTGAATTCCCATCTTGGCATGCTCTGCCACATTCTCTAAGGGAGGAGCAACAGTCCCCCAAGTGTAGGGGCAGTGACTGGTGAAGGAGGATGATCCACTGATGGGCCCTTGATTTTGATGACTAGGCTTATGAGTATTTGCTCTTGAAATTGAAACTTAGCCTGTTGTTATGGTGTGCCTAAGGGTTGCCTCCTGAGAGCCTCCTTGTTGTTCAAATGTGGTCTCTCTCTAAGCCAATCTCAGCATATGAATGCATTACCTTCCTCCCAGCATTGGACATGTCTCCCAGGGATGAGCCTCCCTGGCACTGAGGCATTGCTACCAAGGGCCAACTGGCAATGTGACTGGAAAACGACCTTGAATAAAAGGTGGAAAAGGTAAAGAAAAATGAGTTTATATGGCTAAGAGACTTCAAAATGAGGTGGAAGGTCATCCCAGATGTAACACTTATGCCCATCTCAGTAGGATCTCATAAACTTCCAAAGTGGATATCACCCCAAATAGTGGTGTTCCTGAGGTCTCTGGAGACACTCAGGTCCTATGGTCAGGGTGGATAGCTCTGGAGTTTGGTGCCTTGCCAGTGGGCCCTACTTTGGAGTTTGTGTTCCTGAGAGTGACAGAGTTGGACTCAACTATGTCTTCCCTGCACATGGCTCATCTGTCCCTTCTATTCAAACCTCTACTTGGTGCTGGAGTTTGTAGATGTACATCCAGAGACTTGAGTCTTTGGGCTATACATGTGCCAGCTGGGCTGGAGCCCCAGTGGAGCTGCAACTCCTATGCTACAGCTCATTGGACTAACCCAGGACAACTTGTGGGGAGATGATGATGGATAACAGCTGTCCCAGGGAATGGAGGGAGTCTGCAGCTGGAGGCAGGATAGTGCCATCCATCTTCATCATGGGATATAAGCCCCCTTTCAATTGGAGGTGGAGTGGACATCACCATCCCAGACTCCTCAGGATTGGGGGAAGAGCTATAGACTAGAGTGGACTTACTGATATTCTACTATAGAAATATTGTGATTCAAGCAATGGAAGAAATTACAACATTGATGAGGAGCTAGTGGTCACTGGAGGCTCTGGGGGCAGGGAGAGAGAAAAAGCAGCTGTAATACGGGGGCTTTTTTGGGACTTGAGAATTGTCTTGAGTGACATTGCAATAACAGATACAAGCCATTTTGTATCATCACATAACATGGAGAACTGTGTGGGAGAGAATGTGGTCTACAATGTGAACTATGGTTCATGCTTAATTGCAAAGCCCCAGAAGTGTTTATCAATTGCAATGTATGTGCCACACTAATGAAAGATGTTTATGTGGGTGGTTGTGGGAGGTGTGGGAGGTGGGGCATATGGAAATCTCCATATTTTTTGTGTAACATTTATGTAATCTAAGTATCTTTTAAAAACTAAAAAAATTAAAAACAAAAAAACAAAACTTGATGGTGTTAAGAGCGGATGCAGCTTAAGTGGTTTAATGCCTGCTTCCAAC
>JAQZBX010075999.1:0-14508 GCA_029593785.1 Cabassous unicinctus
CTATAATTAGCACTATACTCGTTAAAAATATATCCCAGAGATTTAAAGCTTCTGGCTGTTCATATTCTGGTTGAGCCCTGAATGTCAGCAGAGTTGTAGCCAACACCTACTCTCCAATTCATTGGACTCACCCAGGGTGACTAACAAAAGGATAATGATGGACAATGTCCATCCCAAGAAGCATAGAGTATCTACAACTGCAAGCAAGATAGTTCCACCCATCTGCCCCATGGGATCTAGGCCCCCTCATAATCAGAAACAGAGTGGGCACCACCATCTTAAAATCCTCATGATTGAAGAATGAGCAATCATAAGGGGAAATGCAACTCCGGACTAAAGTAGACTTATTATTATTTTAGTAATGGAAGAACTTGTAACATTGATATAAAGATAGTGGTTACCAGAGATTCTGAGGGGAGGGAGAGGGAAGAATAGGTGTAACATGGGGAATTTTGGACACTGGAATTGTTCTGCAAAGCCCTGCAATGATGGATACAGGCCATGATACGTTTTATCAAAGTCTATAAAATTGTATGGTGCGAAGTGTAAACTGTAATGTAAACTATAGACATGGTTAGTAGCAGTGCTTCAATATTTGTTTGTCAATTGTAACAAATGTACCACACTAATGAAAGATATTGTTAACGGGGAAAGTGTGGGAGGGGTAGGGGGTGATTTATGGGAATTCCCTATATTTTTTATGTAACATTAAAGTAATCTAAAGCATCTTTAAAACTAAAAAAATATTTCTGTTAAAAAAAAGACACACACACAGAAAATCACAATGAGATACCATTTCAGATCATTAGATTGGCTGCTATTTAAAAAAGGGAATATAACAATGTTGGAGAGGATGTGGAGAAATAAGAACTTTCATTCACTGCTGGTGGCAATGTAAAATGGTGCAGCCATTTTACAATGGTGCAGCCACTGTAGAAGACAGTTTTGTGGTTCCTCAGAAAGCTAAGTATAGAACTACCATATGATCTGGCAATCTCACTACTAGGTATATACCCAAAAGAATTGAAAGCAGGAACTTGAACAGATATTTGCACACCAATGTTCATAGAGGCATTATTCACAATTGCCAAAAGTGTGAAGCCTCCCAAGTGTCTATCAACTGATGAATGGATAAATAAAATGTTATATACGTACAAGGGAATAATACTCAGCTGTAAAAAGGAATGAAGTCCTGAGACATTCAACAACATGAATGAAACTTAAAGATATCATGTTTAGTGAAATAATCCAAAGACCAAAAGACAAATATTGCATGATATTACTGATTTGAAACAATTAGAATAAACAAAGTCATAGAGTCAGGATCTAGAATCTAGGTTACCAGGAGATGGGATGGGGATAGACAATGGGCAGTGGAGATGTAAAGTGTGTAGTGTTCCTATTTGGAATGATGGGAATGTTTTGGTAATGATGGTGGTGATGGTAGCACATTGTAAACATAGTTAACAGCAGTGAAATATATATTTGAATATGATTAAAAGGGGAAATGTCAGATTATATATATGGCAACAAAATAAAAGCTAAAAAAATAAATCCATGGAACTACACTATACAAAGAGTGAACCCTAAGTTAAACATGAACTTTAACTAATAGTACAATTATAAAAATGTGCTGTCATCAATTGTAACAAATATTCCACTCCAATGCACCTGTTGTTTGTAAAGTTGTATATGGGAATCCTGTATTTTACTCAACTTCTATAACCCCCCAACTTCTCTAATAAAAAAAGAAAACAATGGCCTAAGTTCAATTTGGAATCTATTTATCATCTATCTATCTAACCATCTAATCTATCTAATTTATATAATAAATCCATCAAAATCAACACACCTTCCCTTCTTAGATATATACCACCATCAAGATCCACTTCCTCACATATTTACCCAGCTTCTACTGGCACTTAATTAGTCTTTACAATTCTTTTGAAAATGTTTTTTTCTTCCCTGAGTAGATCTTATACATCTCTACTCAGGTAGTGCTGATCCCTGACCATGGTTATCAGCTTAGTAACAATGAGGTGGTAGAGGCTGAGAAAAATAAACATCATATTGTGAGACAATGGTTTAATTGAAGCTATTGCAGTCTTCAGGCAAGACTAGAAGAACATCTGCTACAAGGGGGGAGGGGTTGCTGCTTCTGGCAAAGAGGGTTAGGTGAAATATGGGGTTAAACTAATCAACTTTCCCATATGTCCCAGGGTCCCACTCTTTATCACAGCATTTATTTGATGATCAGATAACTCAATCATTGAACATCATTATCCTTTGCAGTACTGCATCCCTTATAATCAGATTAAATTTTTTTTTGCACAGTGTATCCTATGACTGTAAGAGAACAGAGTCTTCTTTAAAGCTACCATTGAAATTCTCTGGTTTCATAGCATGACTTATGTTAGCAATTAGCTACCTTGAGCTCATCAGTTTCTTTTTGCAAAGCTTCCCTTGCTGTTTAATGTAGCCACCAAGCACTACATTCTTTATAATTATCACTGCATCATACTGATCAAAGCAGCATCACTTGATCTTCCAATTCCTTTCATTCCCCCTGCACATTATCCAAATCAATCACAGGTGAAAGCTTTAGTAATTGTGATTCCACTAAATATCAGGGATTGTTACTACCTCACTTATCACCAGCAATTTTGGTTTCTATTGCTTTCAGACATGTGGGAAATATAATTTCACGTTTCTAGACTGAGGTCCTACTTTTTATGATCCTTTCTAGTAGCAATTGTCTTAGCCTAGATTTCCTAGAAGAGAGAAATTAAGGTAAATCTTCCATGGAGGGAAGAAAGATTGAGGGGAAAGGAAGCAAAAGAGGAATGGAGGAAAATCAAATAAAGATGGTGCATTACTGAGCTGGCCATTACTTCAAAAGAATACATAGCTGATTGCCTGGTCATACATAATGTTATTTGGAGAGGCTGTATGCAATGACTGCATTTTGAAACAGTGCATTTGGGGAAGAAAATCTTGGTACATCTATCAAGGGAAGGAAGGGAAAGCAATATATCTGCCATCTCTTTCCTGTCTCCCTCTGGTTAAAATTTGCCCCATAGGGCACTTTTGGGTTATGCTACATACAGTCTCTGTAATGCCAGGGTAGTTTGTGCCTTATGGAACTAACCAAATCATATCTACACCTTTGAGCTTCTGTGGCTCTGGCTGAAGTGGGCATAATGCGTGTCATGCAAAATTCTAGCCTTGTTCTTCGAGAAGTCTGAGACTTCTCAGGTGATGGGAGATGAGGTGATTGTGGTAGTTTTGGGGGTGTGAAGACTATACATCTAGAAAAACACATACTATCACTGAAACATTCATAATCCATATGGGAAGGCAACTATATAATAAATTTTATTTAGAAGTGTTCAATGTAGTCCATTAGAACTTAGTTTTGTCATGTCAAACCTTATATACTTTTTCCATGATTATGTTAGTTTCAGATAAGGTATGAATTGGATACATCCTCTGATACTCTAGAAAACTTTACCTATCAGTGTTTGCTTAATACGGTGGACAATTTGTTACTTTTATGATGAATTATCTCCTGAAGTATTTTAGCAAGTGTCCATTTGAGGTTATCTTGTGCCATCATTTGACATCCTGGCTTTCCCATACCTTATCCTCATGGATCTTATAACCCAATCATTTTCAGTATTTTAGTTCAGAATTGGTGGTACCCACAAATGGAATTTTTTAATTTGGATTTTTCTTTTTGTTTTATGAAAGGTCTTTGCACAGGACTTTAATCAGCATTGCTAGCTTAGCATGATGACCTGCTGAAGCATTTCCTCTGGATTCATTTATGTCTTTTATCGTGAGTCTCTACCTTTATAACCACAATTTTATTGGGTAGCAGCAAAACATAAAACTAATTCATTTATTTGTTGTTCAGTTTTTATAGGAGTGTTTGAGAAAGTTAAGAAACATCTTTGTTTTCATGGCATTCATCGTTATGAACTCCTCCAAAAATCTATCAGCTATGAATGATTATATTTAACCTTTTATATTAATCAAATTGATATGCCCTACAATGGGCCACTAGTTTAGCCACTTGAGCTAATTTAATTTCTGATAAAAAGCTTGATTCTACAAGGGAATCTGAAGTAGTATTGCATAACTAGTCTGATATTTTCCCTTTCTATTTGTAAGGTAAGATTCAGAAACAATGTAAAGTAAGGATTTTGGTATGAAAGTGTCTAAAAGATATGTTCTGGGAATAGGAAATTTTAGGACTATAGAAATATAGGCAAGAATAGTGATGCTGATGAATTAAGAGTATAAATATATGTTTAATATTAGGAGAAAGTAACAGTATTTAAAAATTTATCAACTAGACATAAATTGTTGAGTGACTTTGTCAATAATAGGCATGGAACTTCCTGTGGTACCATCAGATCTGAAAGTGATTCTATTACAAAACCTGAATATGTTTTGGCTAATTTAGTAGAGGCTACAGATTTGAGAGAAAGAAGATAAAGCTTGGTGATTATAGCCTATTTAATTAGGCTTTAATAAGCAATGCCTTTGATGTATGCTGTGTTTTTGCATTAATACCCCTAGTGTATGCCCTCACCTTTCATGTATAGGCACAAACAAAGGTTTATAATAGTTTGGTAGAGCCACATTGGTGGTTATTGAAGAACTATTTTGAGATCACTGAAGACATTTACAATTTCTGCATTCCATAGGAGTGGTTCTGAGATGTTTGATTAAATCAAATCATATAAGGACTTTGCTATTTCAGAAAAAAAAAATTGGTACCCATTGTCTACAATCCCCCAGTTAATGCACAAAATCTCCTTAATTGTCTTGTAGTTGTTGGTTTTGGGTAATTTAGGATATTTTACTATCTTTCCTTGGATAATGCCCTTCTTTCAGCTAAGAGATCATGGCCTAGACTAATAAACTCTTGTTTTGCAGAGTTGGGATGTTTTCTTAGAAGTTTGGTATTCCTTTTTAGCTGTCCCAATGAGTGTGTGGATAGAGTAACTTTAGAGTTTTCCAGATTATTGGAACAGAAGATCCTTATTGGACCAGAGTAGATGTACAGTAGGTCTTTACATCTTTAAGATATTTTTTCAAGACTTGGGAGAAGTAGGATAGAGCTTCAGCAAGTCTCCATAGATATAACTCTCTATGTGAGTTGTTGATTTTCATAGGTGAAGGCAAATAAATACTATTTTTAAAATATATTTTATATATTTTTGGACACTAAAGAAATCTGAGCATAAATTTATTATAGTAAAGAATTTTGTTTCACGTGTTACTGAAGAGAATATTGGTTAGGAACTATGGGGAAAACAAAGAATTACTGTTTTATTAATTGCTCATTGAACTTGAACAAGTCTATATCTTTGACCACAAGACTTTTTTTTCATTTTAAAAAATTTTATTGAAGTATATCATGCATACATGAACATACATAAGCAATAAGTGTATAGTAAAAGTTGTAAACTTACAAAATAAACATGCATATCATCATACAGAGCTCCCATACTTCACCATACCACCAAGAACTTGTTGTGGAACATTTGTTACATATGATGAAAAAACATCATCAAAATATTACTACTATATAGTCCATAGCTTACATTTGATGTACTCTTCCCTAAACCCACCCTATTATTAATGCCCTGTATTAATATTATATATTTGTCATAGTTCATGAGAAAATGTTCTCATATTTATTCTGTTAACCACAGTCCATCATCCACCACAGGATTCACTGTGTTATATGGTCCCATGCCTTGTGCAGTCCATTCAAAGTGTACACTCAGTTGCTCTCATGTTCACCACAGAGTTGTGCTGTCATCACCTCAGTCAATTTTAGAATGTCTTTATTACTCCAAAAGGAAAAATCCCATACCTCCTTATCTACCCCTATTTTTGACCCTGAGAATTGATATAGTATCTTCTTTGCTATTGCTGCAAAAATATTACAATATTACTATTAACTATTGTACATAAGTTTCATTAGTTATAAATTTCCCATGTATCATCATATTCTTAAAACTTTATAATAGAAGAACATATTCATATTTATATTATTAACCACAATCTTCATCTACCACTGAAATCACTTTGTTATGCAGTCCTCTAGATTACCCTCTAGCTTCCTTTCAATTGCTGTTTATGTCCATAAAATTGGTGCATTTCAGAGACTTGCTAAAAGGATAATCAGCCCATTGATTAAACTGATTATAGTTCATCAAATATTTTTTTTACTTCAGCTTTAGGAGTATATTTTAGGTAATGGTTTAGAAGAATAAATCTAGACACTTAGAGATTTGCTCTAATAATTTTGCCTGTGTCCATAGATTATTTAGTCTATAGTGTTCTGGAAACAGCTAAGGTTTCAGGTGCTTCTTGAATTGTATAGAGAGTGGGTATATCAATATACACATTAGCGATAATTTGCGTCCATGTAGGAGAATTTTCTAAGACTTATAAAAAACAACCCTCTGTAGTATACTTTATCTGGCAGTTTCATTTTCACAGTAAATCTCTTATCTATTGAATGTGCAGGAGTATGGCACAGAGGAGCAGAGCTGACTCTGTGGGCATGAAACCCATGCAGTGGCAGAAGGCTCGTGCTTATAAGTTCCCATACTTGGTTTAATGCTCTACTGTCATCATCTTGAGATTCTTAATAAATTTTGAACAAGGGACCTGCATTTCAGTTTGCATTGCTCCCTAAAAATTATGTAGCTGGTTTTGTAGACTAGATAAAAGACAATGGTCCCAGAGTAGTAGTTTCAGATTGGGTCAAGGGAAAGAATTTAGGATTGTTAGAAATTCACACTGCTTAAGAGATTTGAAATTTCTGAGAGACTTGGTGTGCTCTATAGTAGTGAGGTTGATGAAAGAGTGATACCTATATATATATATATAAAAAGTTAGTATTGTCTATTTACATTTATAAACAATTCCGTGAGGGGATTTAGACGAAGACAAGGTTGTTGGTTGCTCATGATTCCACTCGAGTGTCATCTCTGGACAATTTTTATAAACTATTGAGAGACATTGGCTCTTCCAATGACCCTTTTGCTTGCAATATCTAGACGCGACCTTATTTATAGGCTCTCAATTCCTAAAGAATAGAAAACCCTTTGTTCTTGTATTTTTTTTCTTAATTTTGAGGTCTAGTTGCTTTATCTGAAGAGTCAGAAGTTTTCATCCATTTCTAGCTTGTTTACTTTCTAGGGTTCTTTGACTATATTCAGCCACAAATGGGAGATGTTCCAAATTGGCAATTTTCTAATTCAAATAACCTTTTTCTCACTAAGTCCCCTCTTTCACGTCCATAACAGTTTTTAAAAAGAGAGAACAAAACTCCTTTTACTTCAGCCATAGGGTTGATGCCAGAATACTGTTTGAAAGTTTCCTGAAGTCTATTATTAAAATCTCTTTTTGAATAATCTTTATTTTGCTTACAATTTTGAATCTTTATCCAATCTACTCTTAAGAGAAAGGCTTTAGCAATGGGCTCATGTAGTGTATTTACTATTTTTGTTGCATTTTGAGGTCTTTTACAATTTTTTTTTTACAATTGGTTATCTTGATATCCACTTTTTACTATCTCTGTCAAAACCAATATTTGAAATTTGTGCAACTGGATTATTTAAATCTTGCTCCTGGTCTTTCACATTCTGTTGTTTTCGATTTATAATTAAGTAAACTAGTTAGTAAAAATCTGGTAGTTCAAGATAGTAAGTATCTGACAAATATTGAATTATATAGAAATTTTTTTCCTTCTCCTGAGATTCAAGAAAATCCTTAATTATATTAGGTTTAACTTCAGCTTCTATGGATCTGTATTCTGGTCTAGACATTTTAAAGGACTTTTTTCTTGTAATATTTCTTTCCTGAGAAAAACCCTGAGGAAAGAGTAATTAATTTAGGAGGTCAGGGAAAGAGCAGAAGGGAGAAAAAGGATATAATTTGGGATTAAAGATAAGGCTAGGTAGAGAGAAAAAAAGGTGTAAAGAGGGTAGGCTTTAGAAGTTTTGAGTGAGATTGAAGCTTTTCCCTTTAGAGTTTGTTCCTCTGTGAGGGCATCTATCTTAGAGTCAGTTTTGGTGCTTTATATCAATTGAAGAAAGTTGACCGTTGATTATTCAATATTTTGTCTACTTTCATTTCTAGAACTCCTCTTAAATGTATTATTATTGATGTCTAAATTTCCCCCACAATGGTCATTGTAATTACAAGTCATTCTTAGTAAAATCTTGCCATGTAACAAGATAGCAAAATTATTTGGGTTATAGTGAAAGAACATATAGGAAGCAGGAGTTCTGCTGGAATGAAGTTGCAGCTTTCATGTACAGATAAAGCCGTGATAAACAAGAAAGAGTGTCTATTAGTGTCAACTCTGCATTCCCCAATCAAGCAAAAGATAGGAAAGGGTTATATGATCAAAGCCTCAACCGCCATTGACTCCAGAATATGGACTAATCAAAGCAGCTTTCTTTCACAAATTGCATTTTTTTGTAAGGGATCTGAGGCAAAGTTTGACCAATTGCTTTTATATGAATTAATTATCAGTCTGGTAGATCTCCAAACTTTTGACGTTTAAAAATATAAAATTGTATGGTAAAAAGTATAAACCATAACTATAGACCTTGGTTAGTAGCAATGCTTGCGTATTTGTTCATCAATTGTAACAAATGTACCACACAATTGTAAGATGTTATTAATAGGGGGAAATGTGAGTGGAGAGGGGAATAGGGTATATGGGAATCCCCTACACGTTTGATGTAACTTTTCCGTAATCTAAACTTCTTTAAAAATAAAGTTAATTATAGGGAAAAAAATTCCATCTGGTGTCGACTTTTGTGTATTGTGTTTAATCAGTGTAAGAGAATTTAAAAAATATGTTGAAGCCTTATATATGTTTCAATTCCAATTTATTTTATAGTTTTTGTTATTGTTGGTATAAGGAAATAATATAGATTTCTTGTTTCTCTTTCCTTGTTACATGTGCTTATTAGTCTCCTAACCAGTAGCTTTATCTCTAGCTTTACCCAGTCCATTCTCCAAAATTTTAACAGAATAATTTTTCAAATGTTAAATTATCAATTCATTTTAAATTCATTTTGATGTATAAAATGAAATATCAATTGATTTTCTTAAAATTGCTTGCTAGTTGTTCCAAATCGCTTTACAAATGCTCTTCATTTGATTTGTGACATCTACATTATTGGATATTCAAGAGATACGATAGAATCTCTTTTTGGGCAATCTTTTCCAATTCATTTATATTACTCCTTATTAGGGACAAAATTATCCTATAATACATATTATGTCTATATAATTTACTGAGATATTTTGTAGGACTAAATTCTTCTCAGTCTTTTCTTTCTAATTATCTTTCAAATAGTCACATATTGATTTTTTCAAATCAAATTTTCAAAGGTCTCCAAAGAAATTCATTGAATCTATGAAAATTGATATTTTTATAACACATATTATTGCTTTTGAATAATATGATACACCAATCCATTTATTCTCTCAAAGCATTATATCCTTAAATAGAGATTTTTAGTTTCTTTCTAGATGTCATACAAAGAACCAGAAAGAAGGTTAAAAGGTCCCTTTTGTTACCTTCCATTTTAAGACAATATTGTTGCAAGAATATTCTCATAACTATTTTATATGATTTAAGACTGGAACTGGAAAGTTAGTCATTCACATAATATTTCACTTTTAACTGCCCTCTCTACTGCACGAATTGTCTGTGACTCTCTCAGGCCACTCCTCCCTGAACATTTCAAGATTCCTATTGTTTTTGTTGTCTCAAGTCTGTGACTCAAATGCCATGCTAATTTTTTTGCCACTCTCCAACCCTTCAAGTACTTCCACCTTACCTCATTTCACATAAAATGGAATCAAAGATACAGCATTATAATCAGAGATTTAGTGCCTAATATTCATGCTATTGCTGTAATTTCTATTAGAAACATAAAATAGGAAATAATTGAGTAAATAACCTGACAAATGTGCTTTAGTTTCACATGAGACTGAAGCCTGCAGGGCTGTCATATTTGGACTGGAGGTGTAGGGGGTGATAAAGTTCCTGTCTGAGCAGAGATAGCTGAAAGTTAATCACAATTTGGTATTTAATAAAAATGTGACTTTATTTTGCTGTCACAACTGGTGGAGTTGGGATTTTGTAAATGCAATTTAATTTCTTAAAAAGATAAAGCTATAAATCATTGTTATTTTTCTATAGTCTCTCTAAATTTTCCTACTCCAAGAGTTGATCAAGCTCTGGATTCAAACTAATCTAAATTAAAAAAAGATGAATATGTAAGCCAAATGGTATTATTGCTATTATTTTAAATGCTATTATTTTAAAACAGCATGTAACCATTTCTAGTGATCAGAGTTGCCAAATAAGAATAGTAGTATTCATAGCAATGGCTCTTGTTTCTTGAGTGAAAACTCTGTTAAATGCACAGAAGGAATATAACATAACCTTTCATTGCTTAGGCACTGTTAGACTGTTTAATTTCAACTTTGGCTCTTTAAATTACCCTGTTGCTTGGGGTAACTTACCTCTATGTGCCTTAGTTTTACCATCTGTAAAATGCTTTCTGGAGCTGTTGTGATGATAAAAATGAGATAATATATGTAACGAACTTTGCAAAGTGCCTGACATAAACTAAATAAACAAATTTAGACATTACTTAGGCAGCAAAGATGGTATTTTGAAAATATTAAACCAATTCAATTTTCAATGTCATCTGAACTATATTTCCATGCAGCCTATCATTAAGGCTAAAATAGAAGACTATCAATTAAGAGGATTTAATCAAACAACTTTCTGACCACCTTTGACATACAAAACCAACTTTTTGAAACCATAGATAGAGCTAGGCTTTGTTGAGGGGAAAAAAGGGATTTATAATGTTTATTTTTACAAATAAAACACCAGTCTTTTGTGCCCAGATCACCAAACTTGTACTACCAGTCAAAGGCAAAGAGAACTCAGGATAAGACATGGGTGAAAGAAGTTTTCTTAGGATTGAGAGGAGGAAGGAAGGGAAAGAAAGAGGTCCCTCTTGAAGGCCAAGGTGGTAGAAATTCCAAATAAGTTAAGGGGGAAGCCAAAAGCAGATGACCTTAGGCCTGCCTTTCAGGCTGAAACTCAGGGAAGAGACCACTAGGCAGGTGTCTTTGACCAAGAGGAGAAATAATGTGTTTAGAGGGTCATACACACAACACCTGGGTGTCCATTAGCTCTTAGGTTTTGAAAACTCAGAAGTTCTAGCATGTCCCAGAATAGGAACTGTCAGTTGAGAGTTGGTGTAGCTTCCCTGGGGCCAGTAGTGTGGAGGCTCACCTGCAGAGACCTTGAGGTAAGGTAGATTGTCTAATTCCTAGGCTTCGTGGTAGTCATAACTGAGACTCAAAACATGCAGCAGGTATGAGATCTCATCAGCAGGATGGGGCTGTCCTTGGGTAGCAGACCAAAGAACATACCATTGTTCTCAGCCCATATGGATATTTGCCACCCGAGTGCCCAGTAACCAAGAATCACTGAAGATACCACCATGGATCCAGAGGGTAGTACAACAATCTACATTCAGGTCAGCTGTTCTTTTCACCATCAACATGGAGACATACCTGTGCCATCTAGGGGGAGAAAAGAGAAATAATTTGGTAAGACTGAGTATTTACTGAAAAGGTCCCCCTTTGTCCAAAGGAGATTGAGGTAATTTTAAATGGCCAGTTTTGTCTTCTACTCCCATGATGCCTTCTATCATCCACAGAAATGGAGCCCTTCAGTGGAATTTGAGCACAGTTATAGAAAGTAAAGACTTCTACTCTTCTTTTTTATTTCCATTTAAGTTATAATGTATGTTTCAACTCCCAACACATTAGCATTATCTTATTAATACCCTCAATAATTCTACAAGATAGCTACTATTTTTTCTCTCTATTTTCAAGAAAACAGCAACAATCTAACCAAAGTTACAAAGTTATTTTGTGATAGTACCAAGATTTGAACCAAGGGAGTTCATTGGTTAAATCTGTCTGTTTAACTGCTGTTGTACACTACAATGCTGCCTACAAGAGAATATACAAATTGTCCTTAAGCATTTCCCAATATGGTGTTCGTTACTCTCCCACAGTGCCAATATCATCCTATGTTTCTTTCTCTGAATCAACTCACCCATATTTCTCTCTCTAAAATCTTTCCTCTTTCTTAACAATTACCTACAAACCTCTATACTCTTCACGACCATCTCTTCACCTTCAAGTTCTAATTAAGACCTGGCTATTCCTTGAGTTCATCATGTGAAGCCCTTTGAAGCTGTTCATCTTCTAATACGTAGTAACCGAGAGCTGCTGGGGGGTCAGGGTTGGGCTCACCCTTCACAACCACTGCCACTTCCAGGTCAGAATGCCTCTATCTTATAACCCCTGTTCCTATAAAGTTCATGCTGCTCAGTGATTCTCAAAATAGTTAAAACAGATTGCTAGGTCCCATCAGAGTTTCTGATTCAGTAAGTCTGGGCTGGGACCTGTGAATTCGAATTTCTGATAAATTCCCATGTTATGCTAATGTTACTATGCAGCTGCATAAATATAAATCAATTAGACCTGGGTATTAAAAAAAATCTGTAGAGATTTTAGAGATGATGCTTAATCTTGAGTAAAATAGAACTCTCTCTTCATTTTCTTTGGTATTGAAACCTGAAATAATTCTCTTATTTTGGCAGGAATTTCTTCTTAATTTCACCAGATATTAATTTGAGCATGCTACCCTTGTGTAAAGCTTTGCAATTGTTGCATATATTAGAAAAAACACAAATAGGAATTATAAGATGCTTTTATGAACAAATTAGGTAATTCATGATTTGAGTAGTAATACACTGATGTTTCAGAAGCATTTTTGCAGTATATTCTTAGTATTCATTTTGAATTTCAGTCTTTACAAAATCTGATAGAAGACCCCAGTAAACCTTTTTCCCTCAATATTCCTTTTTCCCACAATATCTCTTTTTTCCCTCTAGTCTTGTGTTAAAGTAATATTTTTGAAGAATAATATTTTCTCTTTTTCACTGTTTTTATGTCCATTTCAGCCTTTTGCAATCCACAACATGTAAAATCAATAATTTTACTGTGAATGAAACATCCAATCAACATCTTTTTTTTTTAATTGCTTTGATATTTTCTTTTCAATTTATGGTTTAGTTACACAAATAAATTGCTAAGAGTTTGAGTTGAGGATGGCATGTATTCATGTGACAATTTTAATGAAAACTGTGGGTTGACTCTCAGTTATTTCAAATGGCAAATGACAGGTAAAGCACTGTTTTCCTCAATAAATATAACGCATATCTTTTAAAGCACAGGTGTCAGCAATGGTAAAGTCATTGTTGGTTACAAAAAGAGAGAACTAGATTATTACTTCAGGAAATATTAGCAGAACAAAGCTATAAAAATCAAAGAATGGAGTTATCTCCATTCTTAGGCAATAGCTTGTGAGAACAATTACATTTCTTTAATTTACATACACTATGGGTATAGACAAATTTTATATTAACTCCAACGATTGATATAAACATCAACATAGTATTATAATAAATACAGCCAAGTTAAAAACACCATGATTTCTTTATACAGGGATGCTTTGTTGCATGGAGTAGAAACCAATGTGAATTATCCCATTTAAAGTAAGTTATATTTTAATGGTATCTGTAACCCCTTTGATCCAACCATAGGAAGCACAGGATGCTTACATGGGAACTTGAAACTCTTAAGAAATTACTCACTCAACCTTTCTGAGCCACACGGCTTCTTATCTCTTCTTTCTGCATGGTGACTTCATCCTCCTATTCACATAGCCACATACAGTGGCCTAACTCTCTTGATTATACATCGTTGCATTATTGGTTCATCATGGATATACCATGGCAGCCTTTATTCCCAAACTGTTACAGCTTTCAGCTCAGCTTCACACATTTAAGTAAATCATTCATTCAATTTCCCAAACAGAAATTGCCAGGAGAGAGAAAATGGACATTCAATTTTGGATCATTTTTTTACTTCTGGTTAAATTAGGTACCCCTGAAAGAGTTGGGTTGTATGTCTCAGGGTAAACATGGGAGGCAATATTCTAAATCTTTACTTCTCTTCCCTTTCTTAAAAAAAAAATACCCGCATCCATTAAATTGTTCAGAATCTATCCTAATACTATTATACTTTCCCCACTGTTCTAGTGATCAACTATTAGCACATTAATATCATTAAATATTTACCATCAGCAATCTCAGATGGGTTTTCAAGTATCATAAAACCTGGCTTAGCACATTCATGTTCCCTTACTTTCTTAATATCTCCAAATCTACCTCTACTCTTACCTTAAGGTAATGACTGTTTCTCAAACTTCGTAGAGAAATTCACGAGAATGAATTCCTCTGTCTTCACTCTATCAATATGAGGTTCGATTTCCCTCTTCCTCGGGGGGTGCGA
>JAQZBX010076000.1:0-14506 GCA_029593785.1 Cabassous unicinctus
TATTATGCATTTTTTTAAACAACAATTTTGAAGAAAATGTGAAGTTATGAAAAAAAAAAAACATGACAAGGATAATGAAGCCAGGTTCAATATACTTATTTCAAAGAACAGTATTAGCCACAATTGATTGGAATATATAAATCTAATCTAAATTTTCAAAGACAAGATGGAAATAACAATACTTTAATATTGATGTGGATTAATAATTAAATGAAAAATGAACTGTAAATAGTGTAATATAAAACCACACTTTTACAAACACATAGAGGAATTAGTAACAAAGTTATTGCTTCATCTCACATAAAATTCATGGATTCAAATATGCTTGTGAATAGGATGGAGGTGAAAGTTAGTCAATTCATAAAGAATACTTTCAATTAATGGATCACATATTGTAACTTTTAGAAATACATCTAACCCAAATAGGAAAAGAGTGAATAAGGGAAATAAAGATGTGAAATCATGATGTCAAAGGATATAAAAAGTGATTTATTAACTCAAACAGAACTTTCATAGTTAGAAATGCAATGTGAGAAACACAACATGTAACACTGATAGATTGAACCACACAAGATTATTACCTCTAAAACATTCCTCCTAAATTATATCTATACAGATATAGAGAACTAAATTGAGAACATCAAAATTGTTTAAAAACATGCAGTTCTTTTTTTGAAAGAATATAACAAAAAAAAACATAATACAAACACTCAACTTACACACACAAAAAAACCCTGCACAAACAATTTGCAATGGAGAAAGTAAATGACTAATACAGTAACTGATATTTCACCTAACCGGTAAAGGAAAAATTACCAAGTAAAGGTATTAGTATACCCTTTTCCACAAATTAAAAAAAAAAGCATATTTCCTGTGAATAAACAATGTGAACATGTATGGATCATGTATGGATATTTTGTTTCAATAAAATATCTACTTGCATTTGACTGGTACTTTCCCATCAATATACAACCATGCTCAGATATATCTTGTCTTGAAAATAAAAAACAAATGATGTCTCGTCACTGCTAATACCTCCACTGCTAATAACCCAATTATCACTACTCTGAATTACAAAGCTCCTTGAACAGATGTTATGCTTTTCCAAGATCCACTGGAATTCCTTATTCTAACTGGTCTTCCATTCCTATTACTTAATTGTTAAGAATGACACTCTGCAGTGTTGAATTCAATAGAACCTTCCTTCTTAAAAATTGCAATAAATATGAAATGCATCAGTTAAATAAATGAGCAAGGACATCTTTCTGTTCTGGATTATACTGAATTAGCACTCAGAGGACCTCAAACAAAAGCTCTCATTTTCTGTTCTGTCTGACCTCTTCCTGTAGTATCTACTTGGCTGTCTAACTCAACTGGAGGGTTTCTTGGAGAGGAATTTCTCCAGGTGGAAATCTAAATGCCTCTTTGAGTCTTTGATAATGGAGAGAGAAGCTCTGTCTCTAGACCAGATGGCAAGAAAGAGTCAGGCATCAGTCCCCAACACAGAGCTAAGACCCCAAGGAAACCACCATGCCCCATCTAGCTTGAGGTTGCACAAGTTGAGGCACAGCCACAGAGGAGGTATTTACAGCTTTCCCATAGCTGCCCCTTAGGCACATTTGCCTCTTGTTATTCAAAATACTAGTCTATCTTATCCCTTTGGGAAACCAGGCTGAATACAAAAAAAAGATCTTGCTGATTGTTCACAAGATACAATGTTCTCAGAGAGATGAATCCAATTTTTACTTATCCTCCATGAACTCTTCTTACTTCCATTTGTCTAACCACCAAAAAGTGTATTTAATCTTTCAAAATAAAATTTCTCCAAGGTCTAAGACTAAGGAATATAGCTTGTGTAGGTTCCTTGGATCTCCAAAGCACTGCCATTTCTTAAGGATACAACCCTTGTCGTTGCATCCAAAAGTTCCTGTTCTCTTCAAACAAGTTGAAAACTGGGTTCATTTGACATAAAACCATGGACACTACACTCTTTTGCTTGATGATGCTTTGCCAAAACAATTAGAAATGTAATCCTTAGAACACAAATTAGGACTTGCTATATAGTCTGTCATTTATAAGTTTATTAATTATAAGAAATATATTTAGATCTTTTATGCACCATGGACTATTTATACCACCTTGTAGAAAATGTGTCATTTAATTTTATCCCTTTATACTTGAATGATGCTAAATTTCTTTAATTAATACATCTATTATTTATCTGTTCATTTAAACACTAAAAATATCAAAACTTTAAATGTATATTTTTAATTTTTATTGTAGTAACAGAAACACAACTCAAATTTTCATGTTTATACCACTTTCAAGTGTACTATTCACTAGAAGTAATTACATTCACTATATTGTGCTGCCATCAGCAACATCCTTTATGAAAACTTTTTCTTGACCTCAATCAGAAACTCTGCACCCATTAAGCAATATCAAGTATCCCTCCTATCCGTCATCTTTTACTTCACTTTTATATTATTGAAAACTGAAGAATAAGAAATGACATAAGAGTGAGAATAGGAAAGTAGAAAAAAGAGCAGACCTAGAGAAGGAAAGTCACAGCTATAAAAATAAAGAACCCTCAGAAACTGAAATGAAGCATGGCAAGTGGGAGCAGAATAAGGTGGACAGAATGAACAGGAGTAAAACCGAAAGGACCTTCCATGGCTAACCATCAGAGAACATTCTCTTTGTCAGCCTTGTCCATCACATGCCCATCTCTGTGTCTCTGGAGTAACTTCAGGTGAAACATGACCTTCCCTCCATGTTCCTTCCCACTGCACCCCCTGAGCTCTGGTGCCATCAGTGATGCAAGAATTCTCTTGTTACATTAGTTAGTGAGTTGGTCAAGAGATCTGTTTCAACCCAACTTTGAAATATATGGGTTTTGAAAGCTGTAAGATGACTGCACCAGGCAAATGGTTAGACATGGGCTTTATTGGGACTTACAAAGTAGAGATGCTCTTCAATGGTGGCTGGTCAAAGAATGATGTTAGTGCTCCATGAAGAGAAAAGTAAATGAGAAGTGATATAAGTGGTTTCAGAACAAAGACATTCCATAGGGTATAAGAACTGTTTCTACAAGAGTTACATGAATCATACAAGTGGATGCTTGATGATTTTATCATGGGATGGGAATATACAGACTTGAGAAGATTAAAGTTTGCAGTAGGACTGTTAATTTTAAATTAGTAAGTGTCCAAGTTATGCCAGCAGCTATGTGCTTTGGGCTGTGTTTCATTTAAGGGGGACCTCCCAGTTTTCTGGGTTCCCACAAGATCCCTGTACTTGTGGAGGTATCAACAAGGAAAAGGGTGTATTTCTTCTTAGCATAAAATTTTTGATGTGGAGGCAAGGGACATGGAGGGAATGTTTATGTTTGAGGAACCACAGTGATCTTGAGTAGAAATTCCATGGTTGCTATTGAAATGTATAGTTTGACTCTTACTGTCCTCAAGAAATTGACAGTGTTGCTGAGGGGAAAAGTGCAAAGAACCATCAATCAATCTTTTTTTTATTTTAAGAATCACAATAAAATTTTATTGAATGGAATTGCAATTAAAATTTGAGTAGACTGTTTGAAGAGATGTCCCCATTTTCCACTTTCCTCTGAATCCATGTCTTTTAAACTTGATCGTACAGTTCCCTGCACATGAAGCCGGTTTATTCACCTTTTATTCTGGGCTGGACTTAGTGTTTAATATACTTTTGCTAAGAAAATATGTTGGAAATGACAGTTTGCCTCAATAAGCCTCAGCATGTTTTTGCTAATCTCCTTGGACCTTTACCTCAGCTTTGTGAACAACTCCAGGTTAGCCATTATAGGATGAGAACATGTGGAGAAAACTCCCTAGACCAGCCTATAACTCCATAATCCCCAATATGAGTGAGACCCTGACCAATACCTGCAGAGCTTCCATACCTGACACGCAGCTGGCTACACTGCAATGAGCAGTATTGCACAGATCCAAATATCTCCACACCACAGATTTGTCTGCTGTAATAGAAGCATTACCATGAACCAATTACTTTGAGACAATTTGTTATGCAGTGATACCTAACTGATAGAATAATCAATGGAAAATGTACTAAGGACATTCAGAATACTTGACTGCTGCAAATTATTTGGCATTCCTTCAGATATTTGAATACTGCATTCATGATCACTATCTCTTATTCAAATTTGTTTTGAATAACTGTATTCAACAGGAACTACAACTGAGAGTCCCTTGTAGGAAACTAGGAGATGTTGGAAAGAAATGCATGTTTGTGCAGGAATAACTCATGGCACTAAATCATAACAATCCAGGATGCATTTTGGGAATGATTTCAAGTCATTCAGTCAGTCATAATTTCTTCATAGAGATTGAAGGAGGTTTGAGGAAATTGGCAATAAAAAATTGGAAGACAGAGAAAACACATAGATTTTTCACACATGTGCTCTCTAAAATTATGACAAATGTATAAAGGGGATACATTGTTTAGAGCAATGGAAAAATTCATAATTGTTATCCATTGGCATGATAAAGAACATGAAATCTAGTCTTGCATTACAATTCATAAACTATCACAAAGACACCAAGATTTCCTAATTACATGAATAGGTATAAATCATCAAAACCATATATAGTAATACAAAATATGATTTAAATTTTACTTCATCAATTTAAGGTCATATCTGACTCTAACATAAGATCTAGTATCATGGATTATTCAAAAAACTTGAAGCTCTGACCACTGAGGCTTTGAATTCTGCAATCATGTGCCCTTCTTCAAACCCAGGAAAAATTACACTTTTATGGATTCCCCATTAGAAAATTTTTCAGAGCACCCTTTATGTCTTTATTCCTTAAACTGTAGATAAAAGGGTTCAACATGGGTGTGACCACGGTGTACATCACTGAGGCTGCTGTATTTGAATGTGTTTTGTGTGAATCAACAGGACTAAGGTACACACCTAGGCTTGTACAATAAACTAAGGAGACCACTGAGAGGTGAGACGCACAAGTGGAAAAGGCTTTATATTTCCCCTGAACTGATGAGATTATGCATGTAGAGGAAACAATCTTAGAGTAAGAGAAAAGGATCCAAGCAAGGGGACCCCCTGCCAGCACCACAGCTTCAAAATAGATCATTATGTAATTAAGGAAGATATCAGAACAAGCAAGTTGGATAATCTGCTTAAGATCACAGAAAAAGTGTGGAATTTCCAAGGGTGTACAAAAGGACAGTTGCAACATCATTAAGCTGTGTAACAAGGAATGCAAGGCACTCAGGATCCAGCACCCCAGAACCAGCTGGACACAGAGCCGGGAATTCATGATGACCATGTACTGCAGTGGGTGACAGATGGCCATGAAGCAGTCATAGGCCATCACAGCCAGTAGGAAGTTAACTAACCCTACAAAGAGTAATGAAAAGTAAATCTGTGTAAGGCACCCTGCATAGTAAATGACTTTGCTCTGTGCCTGGATATTCACTAGCATCTTTGGGACAGTGGTGGAGATGAAAATCATGTCACAAAAGGAAAGGTTAGAGAGGAAGAAGTACATAGGTGTGTGGAGGTGTGAATCAGTGATGGTGGCCAGGATGATAAGCAGGTTTCCAAAGATTGTGATCATGTACATGGACAGGTACAGCCCAAAGAAGAAGGGTGTTAATTCTTGTTCCATTGAGAATCCCAGAAGAAGAAATTCTGAAATCTGTGTATCATTTCCTGGTTCCATATCATTGATGCTACTAAAAATAAATAGAAAAAAATAACTAATTTTCAAAAACTAAGTCATTACTCACCTTGCTATAATTTATATTTGTATTCTAGCAATTAATTTCCATATCTTGTTTATGGAACTATTCCCCTTTAGGTGAATGCTATGGCCATTCCAGTCCCACTCACAGTATTTTCCTCAAACAGTCATGTGTTCTAAGAGTTCATGAGAAATTCTTTCTTTCATTTGAGGAATATATTTTAAACACTGATTTTGAGCCAGACACTGTCTAGACAATAGGTATAATTGTGAAACAAGAGTGCCTGAAATCTATTAATGGAGAAAGTTAATGAGCAAATAAAATAATCATATAATGTATCACATGGTGACAACTGCTAAAAGGGAAAGACACCAGACAAAAAGGAGTGAGCCAACAGGATATATGTTTTATTGAGTGTCCAGATTAATCCAGCTGATAAGATGACATCTTAAGAAGACCACAAGAAAGAGAAAGCTGGAGTCACAAGGAAACCAGGGGAATTGTGTATCCATCAGAAGTAATGTCCAAGGATATTACAGAATGGGCTTATTTAAAGATTCAAGGCCACTAAGGAAGCTAGTGTTGCACTGGGATGAAGAAGAGTAAGAATGTTCAGTGATGATGTCAGACAGAGATGATGTCAGAGATAATTAAGGACAAATTGGCCTAGCTAATGCTGAAACGTTGACTCATGGAGTCCCTTATGCACACATTGGAGTTCTTAAACTTTATTAATTTGGTTGCAAAGCTAACCCACAGATGCAATGAAACATTCTTATTTCCATCCAGACTCTCTATTAGTGGACACACCTATTGGAATGTAGGAGCTCATTTATCTCTTCTCTAGGGCTGCTAATACCTCCACTTAAACACTAATACATACATGCAAACAGGACCACACAGTGCATACAATGACCTCCTGGGGAAAATTATAACTGTGCTCTTCTCACCCTTATCACATTGATTTGGCCAGGAGTGAATACAATGCAAACTGACAACATCAGATTTTCTTTTCCCAAATTAGTTAAAAATGGTATCCATGAATTTTATCTGTCAGACCTTGCAAGGACATGTAAACAAGGTACTTCATTTTGTTGGGGCCATTTTCTACCATATGTTTAGAGAAATATATAATCTTTGCAATAATCAGAGATGGGGAGAGACGATGAACTAAAATGGGCTTGAGGGTGAAAAAAGTCATAAGTTCATACCTCAGAGACTGGGATGAAGAAAATTTTTCTTGGTTCTTGCAGCATTTCAACTCAAGTTCTTCTGTCTGGATGCCCAGAAAGAAGAATAAAACATCAAAAGACCAAAGTAGTGATATCTTTTATTTGTCAACAACATAGAGATTGAACACCAAGAGAAAAAACTGAGCAATGGGAATACACCATTTCACACACAAAGAATACAGCTACCACAAATTTTGTAATTTTTTTACATGAAACAGTAGAAGAGATTTTAAATGATATTAAATTTAAAAATTTTGGAATCTCCAAAATTATATAATAAACTTAGATAGGAAGCAAAACATTCAAAGTCTTATACCTTCTCCAACATAGACGGTATTACGGCTTCCATCATCCTAGGAAGGTTGACAAACTTAAATAACACATGTAAAAACTTAACATAGTTCTTTCCTGTCAGTAAATGAATATTTTTCACTGGTGATGAGATGTGGCTGGTTTTTCTTACACTACTCAAATATTTCTTTCTTCCTGCATGTTCCTTTATCAAATTCCATGTTCATGATTCATTTTTTACCATCTCTCCCATAATTGCAAACCAAAAAACGCTCTAGCTGATATTCACATTGACTCAAAGGGATCTTCTCAGACAATGGTGATTTTCAAATTCCACCTATGATTCCTCAATGGAAAATAATGTCAAAACACACAGCTGTGATGCAAGCTTGACCCTCCCTGGCCTAGCTGACAGTCCTCTCACCCTGTGGGCTGCCTTATGGACAATGATGTCCAAGACATTGAACCTGACTTATGCTTTCATGAGATCTTCATAGTTTCATATTAAGTGGGTTTATACAGTGTTTCATTATGCAACAGGTCCCTCTGACAGTTCTACTTAGAATATTTTTACTCCCTTTCCTTCTGGAAACTTCAGCACCCTTTCAGATTAGCTTGGAGACATCTACTTTTAGATCTTTATTTTTTAATGTCCCTAAAGGAAGACAAATAATTCTTTACAAACATAATGTGGGTGGTAGGGACGATGCCTGTGTGCTGCCTTCATTGAACTATATGTCTTCTCCCTGTAGACTGGGAATTCCTTAAGAGACATAGCCACAGCCACGTTCTACAGAATTTTCCAACCCTTGACATAGTTCACTTTACACCTGTTTTATTACAGAGGCCAATAAATATATATTGTGTGAGCAAATAAAAGAAAGTAATTTTACAGATATTGGAAATGATGAAAGGAAAGAAGGAAGGAAATACTAAAATAGGTGTAAAGACATGCTAGAAACTTGCTTTCCAAATCCGGAGATGAGAATCTATCTGTGGGTCAAGGTGACATTTTGTAAGAATTATAGAATAGAGTAAATAAAACACCATCAGAAATAGTGCAGGTAAATACAAAATCAATTCATGAATCTCCTTGTTGAGGCATGTGTGTATGTGTTTGTGTGTGTGTTTGCATTTCTGTACTTTGTTGATCACAAGATTAAATATATTTTTGATTCTCTGGAATGGTCATAATTATGGAAGCCATTACATTAAAGGCAAGAATAGTTTTAAAAGAGGGTCCATACACACTAATGTCAGGAATGTTTCATTGAGTGGAGAGACAAATGCAAGAGCAAGAATGGAAAGAGAACAGGTAGCTAGAAGGGACATAAGTTTCTGCCATGCTCAGGGGCCTCAGAAGGAGCAGGTGTTCTTGCTGCACCTGCCTTGTCATGCTTTCCACATAACATCCTGATCCCCTTGCTTTTCCTGTGTTTCTCCCACATTTATTTGACCACACTCGTTTTTATTTGTTCCCAGAACATATGAAGCGGCTCCCTCTCTTATTTTTTTGTGTATCAATATTTTGTTATTCTAGGGCTTTGAGTTTTGATATCATTTTTGACAAATTTAATAACACAATCCTATCCTACCTCTATAGTTCACTCTAAATGTAAAGGACTTCCCAGATCACTCTATAAAATCCCACACATACCATGAAATTCTATGCTTTTAGCCTGATCAAATATGATGTATCCATCAGGGTGTGATGTCACAAACACACTTATTTCATTGTTTTCTGATTTATCTAGTATAATGTAAGATCCAAATAAACAAGGACATCATCTGCTGTGTTCACTTGTGTGTTTTCACAATGGTGGGTGAATATATGTGCAATTATAAAGAAAACATATTTAAGAAAATATGTTGTGATGAAATCAATTGAATGACACTGAAAGTGAAAACAGGTTAAAAAATTTTCAAAACAACTGTATTAAGGAAAGTTGAATGTAATATCTAAAAAGAATGACTGAAATAAAAATGGAAAGTAACAATAATTTAATATATTAAAATGGATAATTAAATTGGTAAATACTTAGAAATGAAATTATATGCAAATTCACTTTTTAAAAATGCACTGAGGAAGAAGTACCTAAACTTATAGTTTAATCCCGTAAGAAAAGAATGTGGATTCAAATATACTTATAAATAAGATAAAGTTTACTGGTAGTTCAAATTAAAGAATGCCATGTGAATGATGGCAGAGAATGATGCAACTTTTAGATATAGACCAAGTCACAAAAGGGAAAATGTTATTCAAAGAAAACAGAGGTGTTTAAACAAGAAGGCAGTAATTATAAACAGTGATTCATTAACTCAAAAGATGCATAAGAACTTTCTATGTTTCAAAAGCAGTAAAGGAAACACAATATGTAACAGTGATTGATTTTGGCCTGTAAAACTTATCAACATTTAAATGCTCCCTAAACATCTAATGAAGCATAAAGGAAACAAACGAAAACCACCAAAATTGGTGAAAAAAATTGTAATTCTAAATTTGAAAGAATGTAATCATATCAATAAAATTCTGAGGCAGAAGGATACAAAGTCAAGACTTAAACAATTTGCAATGGAGAAAGTAAATGGCTAATGATATCCCATTAATTTAACTCTATCAATAAAGGAATAAATGCTATGAAAAGGTTGTAGTATATCTCTTTCCCTATTAAACAAAAACATTTTTCCTTTCCATACCCTATTGAGAGTTTGTGTATCATTTACTACTGTTGCAAAGTGATATTTACCTTCATTGGATTGATAGAGAAATATAAACAAATATGCCCCATCTTTAAAAGAAATAAAAAACACAATGCCCTCAATCCACTGTCCATCCCTCCATTGAAAATCTCCTTGGAGAGACATTCTCCTTTTCTTGGAACCACCATATCCCTGAAAATCCCTATTCTAATTGGGCGCCCATTCCCAATAATTTTGTCAGCAATGAACCTGATATTTGTGAATCAAATGACAGTTATTTTTTAACCTCATGAAAATCATTCATTCATTCATTAAGTAAATGGGAAAACAAAAGGAAAATGGGAAAACAAATGCAAAGGTATTTCAGCTTGGTCTAGGTTGGAATATCTCTCAGAAGACCTCAGGTAAAAGCTTTCAATTCCTATGCTCTGTGCTCTTCCTGAAACACCGCTATGCCTCTATGACTCACCTGGATGGGATCTCTAATGGTAGGTCTCCACATGGAAGTCCAAATTCTTCTCTGGGAGTTTGATGATGATGTCTGAAGCTATATCCACTCACATCTGTTCTCTAGGCAAATATGGACTCCAAAAATAATCACAATGCCCTGGTTGGCACAAAGTTGCACAAGCTGATACTAAAGTTTCCTTATATTTGCTAATGAGCACATTTTCTTCTTGTTACTTGTCCCATTAGCCATCATTTCCCTGTGGTACACTGGTCTGGACAGAAAGGAAAATTTTCTGGCTGATTCTCTGTTCCCAGAAGACAAGGCTGTAAGTCAGGTGAATCCAGTTTTCTTACTCTTCCTCCACGGACTCTCCTGCCTACCTAGCATCTTACCCCATCCAGTGGCTTAAGTTCACCCCAAAATTGAAGATGGAGAAACCCACCTGGCCTAGGTTCCTTTCACTTCCAAAGCACAGACATTGGGAAAGGATTAAGTCCTGAGTTTCATCTTCAGAAATTTATTATTCTCCTCTTTAAAAAATTAGAGAACTCTGTTCATTGGATATAAAATCATGGGCACTAAACCATTTTCCTTAAAGATGCTTAACCAAAACAACTAAGAATATCTAGCTTGCAACATAAATCAGTACCTGTCCTTTAGTCCCTTACTTATAAAAGATTTATTAATTATAAAAATATATTTAGTTCTTTTTATGCAATATGGACTATACTTAACACCTTTTAGGGGTTATAATCAAATCTGTGTCAATCAAATCTGCCCATGTTTTAAATGATGCTCAATTTAATGAGTTAATAGCTATATTAATATTTATATTCACTTATATCTTAAACAAGAAATGTGAACTTTAATATATTTCAACTTGTTCTTTTAATATCATAATTGTAACTGAAATTTCCCTTTTAAACCACTTTCAAGTGTATATTTCACTGGTAACAATTATATTCACTATATTGACCTACTTTCACCAATATCTTAATCTAAACATTTTCATCAACTCAATACAAACTCTGCACCCATTTAACAATAACTGCCAATACCAAGACCTTCCAGAACCTGAAAATCTGTCCTCAACTACGTGTTTTTTGTGAATTCGATTTTTCTAGGAATTTCATATAAGCAGAATCATAAAATATTTGGTTTTTATATCTAGTTTAATTCACTCAACATGATGTCTCCAAAGGTTATACATATTGAAGCATGTATCAGAATCTAATTCCTTTTAATGGCTATATAACTGTCCATAAAATGTTTCAAAGTCCTTTGATGCACAGAAGTTTGCAATTTTGATGTAGTCCCTTTTATGTATTTTTTATTATTCTTGTTTGTGCTTTGGGTGTAAAGTCTAAGAAACCATTGCCTGACACATAATCGTGAAGTTTCTGGGAGTTTTATAGTCCTGGTTCTTACATTTAGGTGTTTGAAAATCAGTTGGCAATGGAAGTAAGGGTTTATTTCCTAAGTCTCATTACTATTTAATTTTTCATTATGTGTCACTTTATAACTTACACACGGTTTTCTTTAATCTAGTTTTGAAGCAAGCATTGAAGTCAGGAAATATGAGACCTTCAACTTTGTTTTTCCTTTGCAATATTGATTTACATATTTGGTGCCCATTGTGATTCCATCCACATTTTAGGATTGGCTTTAGCATTTCTGTCAAAAAAATGCTGCTGAGATTTTGATAGGTGTACTGTTGAATCTGTAGATCTCTGGATAGTATTGTTATCTTACTAATATTGTCTTCCTATCCATGAAAATGCGATGTCTTTCCAGTTATTTTTGTCATCTTTAATTTTTTCAGAAGCATTTTGCAGTTTTCTACAACTACTTCAAATCATTGGTTATATTCATTTCTAAATATTTTATTAGAGGCTATTCTGAATGGAGTTTTAATTTAATTTCAATTTGGAATTTTTTTTTTTTTTGCCAAGATAAGGAATGCAACTGATTTTTCCGTGTTACTCTTGTAACCTACATCATTGCTCTTTTCTTTTAAATGTATTTAAATTTTCTATATAAAAATACCACACGATCTGTGAATAAATATAGTTTTAATTCTCTCATCCCAGTTTGGATGGCTTTAATTCAATTTTTATTTGTTTTGTTTTGCTTGGCCTCACTGCTCTGACTTGAATTTGCAGTACAATGTTGAATAACAATAGTGAAAGTCCGCACTTTTGGGTTGTTTGTAACCTCAGGGAGATGGTTTTAGTGTTTCATGACTGAGTAGATTATCTCTGAGTTTTTCATGTACTTCCTTTATTATGTTTAGAAAGCTCCCTTCAATTCCCAGTTTTATTTGAGATTTTTCAAGGAATTGTCTTGTACTTTGTCAGATGTTTTTCTGTATCAGGTGAGATTATCATGTGACTTTTCTCCTTCATTTGACTGATGTGGTGTATTAATTTGACTGATTTTCCAATGTTGAACTACCCTTGAATTCCAAGGATAATCCTACTTGGTAATGATCTAGAAGCTTGTCCATATATTCTTGGATTCATTTTGCTCATCTTGTGAGAGTTTTTGGCATCTGTATTCATAAAAAGAATTAGGCTTAGTTTTCTTTTCATTTGATGTCTTTATGTGACTTTGGTGTTAGGGTAATATTAGTATCATACAGTGAGATAGGAAGGGTTCGCTCCTCTTCAAACATCCAGAAGAGTTTGAGAAGGATTGGTGTTAATTCATCCATGAGATATTTGCATTTATTCTTTATGAACTGTTGGCTCACTTCCTTTCATAATATATTATCTTAAAAATATTTGTTGTAACTCAATTTTTACATTATAATTTATAATGTAGAGTTTGTTCTATTTCCTTATTTTTACACTTGTCATTTATTTTCTTAAAATGTTTTGATGTGCAGGTTTTTAATTTACTTGAGTCCATTAATTACATTCTCAGTTCTTTCTTTTGTGTTTCATGCATTTCAACTAATTCTCAGAAATACAATCAATATTTGTTCTAAAATATGTTATTTTAGGTCTTTCCTCCAACTTCAGTTATCAAGGTAACAATTATTGATTAAGGAATGTAAACTTATTTTGATTTCTGCAAAATAAAAATAAATGTCTTAGCATCATTTTTTTCATAGTCCTTCATTTCCAAATCAGTGGTAACACCAACGTGTAATTGTTTATCATTTTAATGGAATAGTTTGTGATTACTCTGCTGCATTAATATAGCTATTTTTTTTGCACCTTCATTGAATAGGTTTTTTAAAAAAAACTTTTTTTAAAGATACTTGGATTACACACATGTTACACAAAAAAAGGTAGGGATTTCCATAGGCCCACCTCCCACACCTCCAACAACCTACCACATAAACATTCTTCTTTAGTGTGGCACATTAATTGAAAATGATAAATAAACACATCCTGGGGCTTTGCCATTAAGCATGGTCCATAGTTCACATTGTAGACCACACTTTCTCCCACACAGGTCAGCATGTTATGTAATGATATAAAATGGCCTATATCTTTCATTGCAATGTCACTTAGTCAATTCTCCAGTCCCAAAAAAGCCCCCGTATTACAACTGCTTTTCCCTCTCCCTGTCCCCAGAGCCTCCAGTGGCAACTGGCTCCACAACAATTTGTAATTTCTTCCATTGCTTGAATCCCAATATGTCTTTGTAGAATACCAGTAAGCCCACTCTAGTCCATAGCTCTTCCCCCATCCTGAGGAATTTGGGATGGTGATGTCCACTGCACCCCCAATTGAGAGGGAACTTACATCCTGTGGGGAAAATGGATGGTGCTGCGGTCCAGCCGAGGCACGAGGGAGCAGGCTGAAGGTGATTAAGGGAGTTGGCGAGAAATGATGAGTCGCACACCAAGTTGAGTGAGAATCCACCTATATCTCTTTTTTATTGTAGGATAGCTTAGTTTTATATACTATTTTTTAGGCAGGCTTGTAAGCATTCCTTCTGTAGTTATGTAAAGTTTACGTAAGCATTCTTTCTATAGCTAAGCAAGGTTGTAGGCACACTATAGACTTTAGGTAAGCATTAGGATGTTAACTTTTATAGAACATTAACTTGTGGCTTAGAAATT